>OMLF01037437.1:26584-47990 GCA_900302615.1 Holocentrus rufus | reverse complement strand
ATGAGCTTGTCTGTGTGTGTGTGTGTGTGTGTGTGTGTGTGTGTGTGTGTGTATGTGTGTATGTGTGTGTTTATGTGTTTATGTGTTTATCTAGGTGCTGTGGCTGCCCCCTGAGGACCGGGAGTGGGTCCAGGCTCGGGATCCAGAGCTGCAGCAGACGTCTGGAGAAAAGGCCTCCATACAGGAGCTGACGGACGACCACATCACCAGGCTGAACCTGCACTACAGCACCATGTCACAGCAACAGATCAGGTACACACACACACACACACACACACACACACACACACACACACACACACACACACAGAAAAGGCAGATCAGTCCACAACGATCAAGAAAATGACACTTGATTAAAAAAAACTCTGGAAATAACTTGGAAACAGATTTTTTGGCAGATTTTTGACCTTGTTTGAAGAAAAACAAGATTTTAGCACTGAATTTAAGACTAAATTACTTGCTAAGATGGAGAACTTTTTTTTTTTGCTGCAGTGAACAACACACTTACGTATTCATGTCCTCTGAGAGAGGCCATTGACATTTCACAGTGTTGGTAATTAGTTTTCGATGGGGTCTCACATGTGTGTGTGTGTGTGTGCAGTTATGTAATCCAGGATACAGATGGCAATCCCGTCCTCAGTGACTCCAACTCTGTGTTTGAAGCACAAACCCCAGGGAACAGAGAGGAGGAGGAGGAGGAGGAGGAGGAGGAGAGGGAGAGGGAGAGGGAGGGAGGAGTGGAGAGACAGAGAGAAAAGACAGGCAAGAGAAAGACAGAAGGCGGAAGAAGGAGATAGATAGAGAGAGAGAGAGAGAGAAAAATAAAGGAAGGAGAGAGACGGTGCACACCGAGCGGGACTCGTAAACCCCGGGGCATCAAAGTGTGTGTGGATAGGAGCTGTTATTAAGGTGGAGGGGAGCGAAGGAAGACGAGTCCTGTCTGTTTTCTGAAGTGACACTGCTGCAACCGCACGTCTGCCTGCCTATGTCTCTCTCACACGCACGAAGCAGACTCACAGCAACCCGACTGAAGTTTATGAAGAAGGGTTCAGGGAGGGAAAAAAAGAAACAACAAAAAAAAAACGAGCAAACTATGGGGGAAAACCTCTCTCCAACGCAGAGCTGGGTCACTGTTCTAGCTGTGTGGCCCGGCCCAATACCCCCACCATCACAACCACAAAAACACGATGATACTCATAAAGGTCGAACAAATGGGCTGGATTGTCCTGATCCTAATGTGAAATGCATGTAAGCCGGTGGCCCATAATTGACTGTATCTCCTCTGATTCAAATATAATTTTCTCCAAGACACTATAGTATTTATTGTGACTCTAAATACATGCTATGGACAGCCATTCCTTGTGAATAGATGGTTCCAGGCCAACTGTTTGCAGCTCAGATACCACGAAATTTGCAGATTGATTTAAGGAGCAATTATGCACTTGGCTTTTGAACCCTTGAGGCTTTTGGAATGAATTGGTGATTGGCTCATGGACAAAGTAAGCACATCTGACGGAACGAGTCCTTGCCATAGACTCGGAGTGTCTAAGAAGCCACAAGAGCCCAGCAAACAAGCACATCTCTAGCAGGGCCAATTATGGGCCTCTAGGGACCCATGGATCCTGACCGAAGTGTTAGAGGCAGTAGATGAGCTCTGCAGAGAAGCTGGGAAAAGACAACCGGCTATAATGCAGAGGAATCAAACGTATTGATGACTGATGCAATAGATAGGGACTTAACCTTTCAGCTTTGGATCAAGTCAGCTTAACTTAAAAAAAATCTCCTTTTCATTCAGTGTTATATTCATTATCAAAATCTTGTTTTTCATCAAATAGGATAAAACATCTGCCAGTGAGATGAGATGATCCCACTTGTTTCCAATGCTAATCAAATTGTCTCCAAAATTTCCAGAATTTGAATCAAGTGTCATTATCTTGATCCTAGAGGGCTGATCTGTCTTATTCTGTCTTGTTTCAATATATTTATACTTGTCCCAGAGGAAAAACAAAATCCTGAAACAAGTGAAACTGCATTGGAAACAAGTGGGATTATCTCATTGCACTGGCAAAAAATAAACTCACACAAATGGATATTTTTTGCAGCGCTGGAAAAAAATCTATAAAATGTTTTGCTACTTCCACATAGTGAAATAATTCATATAAATATGAGTGAAACCAAAAAAATGAAGAATTTCCCATGAGCTGAATATATCCAAAGGTCAGGTACAGTAACACTTTGCAGTGTCTCTTGCCAGTATTAGAACATTACATGTAATTACATAACTGTTCAGTGGTGACAAGATAATTACACATAAAGCAACTAATGTAACTTTGATTTGTGTTGGAACAAGTAAGAAATAATCAGTTTTAGTCCATACACCAATTCAATAATTCTTACTCAGAATGATGCCAAAACAATAAGAATACCATGGGGATTTGAGTATTTTACTGGGGTGTTTTACAAGACAACTTCAAACAGTCATAAGTTAACATCCAAACAGAAGGCCTCCAAAGGGATTTTGAGCAACTTCAAAGCCAGGAAACTGCTGCCTCTAAAAGAGGCCTCTCCAGTCGACTCCGGACTGCTGCTGCTTGTGTTTGGGGAGGCTCCAGTGAACCTCCATCACCTGAGATCACTTCCAAAAAAGCGGAACCACTGCGATAAGGCATCCACACAGCCTGCCCATGTCTGAGTGTGCAGCCGGGGGAATGCCTTTATCATCTGATGGTGATGACATCCCCCCGTTACTGTGTGTTTACATTGGACGCAGCTCATTCTGTTAGTTGTGCAAAATTGTGCCATCAAGCATGGCGAGGCACCTGCATTTCCTCAAGAGAAAGTCAACATAGTCCTGCTCTGGTGCTTGGTGCATGCATGCACACACCGCCTCCCGCTATGCACACAATCATACACACACCCACACACACACATGCATGCACACATATTCAAACGCATTCACACACAAAACACACACAGATCTACTGTAGACATTTAACACAGACAGTACTCCACATTGCTGCTCCCAAGTCCATCTTCTTCTTCATGGTTCGTGACTGGTGCAGCCGATCCCATGACACCAGCCTGTCTCTCACTGCCATATAGATAGAAACTGAACCGCCACAGAACCAGCCCAAAGCCCCTGGTCCAACCCAGCCGGCAAAGGCAAAGAGTGGGACTCCACTCACAGAGAGCCTTGAAGGGCCAAATTTATGGCTCTCTGGAGAAACCACACTAAAGTGCCACAGGGCACCAAACGGGAAAAACAACTTGGGGAACAAGAGAGTAAGGCATTCAGGCCAACTACAACAGTGAAAACTCCTATGATAATTTATAGCTACATGCAGACTAGGTTGTACCGCCTACCATTGTATAGAGTATTTTTCATGTTGTGTCTGCTCTGCTCTGGTGAAAGTTACTGGAATATGAAAGCAAGTAATTGGTGATCAAATTCAAAATAACAGACATAAAATGGTCTGTTTCTAATGAGTGGATTCAAAAGACAATGATAAACAGGTGTAGTTTCATACATACTTGTGAAAATACGTAATAAATAAGTCATGAAGAAATGTAAAAAGGCTCCTATTATTTTTTTTTACCTTGCCCCTTGCCTTCATTTATTGCCTGTTTGAGGGTTGAGTTAGTTTTGGAAAAAAAAAAAAACATTCTATCATTTCAAAAAATGTACAGGCAGTTCTGTTCTTTATTCCTACAAAACTAGCATTTTGCAGAAATAAGGTCTTCGTCTCTCAGCAGAGGTAATTTAATATGGTGAGGACAAAACTTAACAAGTTCTTTATGTGCAACAAATTTGAAATTTCCCTCTGGTTCTAAAATATGCTGCCACTTGAGCATCTATATTTATAGACTAATAAACAAGAGAATAGAAACAAACCACAAAAAAATATTTATATGTCACATTACTACTTAGCAAGGCACTGCTTCCACATTCGTCAAGTTTTGCTATTTTACTGGACCAAACAGAAAAATAAAGTAATGGGGTGTAAAACACTTCAAGTGCA
This sequence comes from Holocentrus rufus, assembly GCA_900302615.1. Lineage (NCBI taxonomy): Eukaryota > Metazoa > Chordata > Actinopteri > Holocentriformes > Holocentridae > Holocentrus > Holocentrus rufus. The sequence goes on along the minus strand of OMLF01037437.1, from coordinate 43,971 downwards.
TGCATTTATTATAATAAATGTTAGACTCCAAAAAGGGACAAAAAATCATCACTGCAAAACATTGCAAAAACGACTCCAGTGATATAGTGGTAATATTTTGGCAGTGGCTCAATACTGTTGCACAGTTTGGTGCCTGTGAATTCAATTGTTAGTGAACACTGACCCCTGGTGGATGATTTCAGACATTCATAATATTCTTCTCTATTTAACTGATAAACAGTTAATAAACCTGTGGAACCTTATAATAAGAAATAAAACCACAATATTAATTAAATGATTGGCAAGTTTATTGATCAATACAGATACATTTCAAACAACAAACAAAAAATATGTGTCAGTGTACATATGAAAGGATACTTATGTAGTAAGTTATCAAAAAAATATTTCATTACAAAAATATTTCATTACAAAATGCGGCTAGTTATTACAAAATGGAAATGTTATTACATAATAAAGGGACAATGTATTACATTTTGGAGAGTTATTACAAAATGTACCGTTATTACATAAAGTGTTGTTAGAAGGCCTATAGGACATATGTTGTTGTGAGGTAGTGTGTAATGTCAGTGTGTGAGGCCTCAGTTGTGTAAGCCTCAGTTCTTCTGCCTGCTGATGCAGCAAAACCTCAAGACACGGCGGAAGAAACGACGGATACGGCCAGTTTTGGGCTTGACGTCAGCTGGAAGACAAATAGAAAAAACACACACCATAATGTAAATGTGCTGTGTGAAATGACACGCCGCTATATCATCGATAGGAAAGTGTGCAACAGATAGATAACTTACCAGACTGATGATCAGCTCTTGCTTTGCTGACCTGAAAACAGAAGAGAACTTTTGCAATGAATAATTTACAAATAACAAAATTACAATTTCAAACAATGTCTTACAAGATTTAAGATCAAATAGAATGAGACGATATAGAAATTAAAAGATGCTGAAAATTACCCCAAATTTGTGCGTGCCCACCTTAAGTGCCTGTTGATCAGCCTCAGTCTTTGGGCGTGCATCACCCTTGGCCTTGCCCCAGGATTTCGAGGTGGGGTTGAGTTCGAAGTGGGTTGTGGAGCGGGACAGCCGAGGCGGGGTGCGACCTAGCAGCCTGTCCACCACCATGTTGGCCACGAGCACTACTCTCTCAGCCGCGAAGGCCTCCAGGCTGCTGTCTTGAGGGGAGACAAAGCGATTCAAGTAGTCCATGTAGACCATTTCCACCATGGAGTCGAGACTGTCAGAGAGCTTTATCTGTGCAAGCTGCTGAAACAGAATTCTGCTCTGCCCAGCGGTGTCCACGATGCTGTAGACAATAGTGGAAATCAAAGCAGCCAAAGGTAGACAATTTGGGTTTGGACGGTCTCCCATCCCGTCCGCTACAGGAATGAGCCTCTGCAGAAACAAGGTGATGATGTCCTGCACGATGTCACCACAGGAGTCATTGGACTGGGTATCATCCTCATCTGCATCTGCATCTTTGAAATCCTCAATATTTCTATATAACGATTCCCTCAAGGTAAGGAGCTCCCGGGTAACAATGTACGCCATTGCTCTGGTCATTAAATGTACCTTGGCAGAAAGCGCCATCTTCATATTCAGCTTTGTGCCGAAAAAGCTGTGGATAAAGTTGTGGATATGGGTCACCATGTTCAGGATCTCTTGTTGGTCCAGGTTCCAGGTGACCTTCTCCACCTTCTTGGAGACCTTTACATCAAATAGGGCAAGGAGGCTCTCGACTTCGGCAATGAAGGTCTGGAGGTCAGTGAGTGACTTGTTTTTGTGCAGCACCAGATCTTCGGGGTTATCTGGTCTTAAGCCAGACTTTTGGGTGCTTTCCATGTTCTTGGACAGCCATTTAGAGGCGGTTTGGAGCACGATGACACATGGAGGCTTTGTAAGCAGTTTCTGAACCTGTGCAGACACTGCGTCAGTAATGGCACAGATGAGGCTGGGGCTCCAGGACTCCAGACCACCATTCAGCTCCTCGATGTTGCTGAGCTTTCTGATCCTGCTCACGACCTTGCGGACCGTGTTGATTCCAGTGGCTCTGGAGTACTCGATTTTGCAGGCTGGGTTGGTCAGTGTGGAGGAGAGCCGTTCCACCACCTCCAGCACGATGGAGACGGCCAGGTTGCTCATAGCCATGAAGGCTTTGCGGTGCCAGGGGTCTCGGGCTTCTCGGTCGGTCAAGCTCAGCAGCAGCCTTGGGACGAGGTCAACCAACAAATCGGCTGGAGAGCATGAGCGGAAGCAGGGCTGGAACGCCACAGAGCAAGAAATGCTCCTCCGAGCTCAGGCAACCACAGAATTGGTTGCATCAGCACTGGAATTAGACACAAACACTCAACTGAGCAGAAGAACTGTATTCATTTGAAATAAAGTGAACTAATCTGAACTGAACTGAACACTAATTTATAAATATGTAATCTTATTTTTAATAAATAATAATACTAATGACAGTAAAGACCATTCTGCATACATTACTTATAGAATGAGACTCACAGATTCATGTGCTGACTGGTCTGACTCAGGTTGTGATCCGCACCGGAGACCTGCAGCTCCATGGACCGCATCATGAGGTTGGTATTCACCCACCATGTCTTAAAACAACACAGGAGAGTTAATACTACAGCTCACACTACAGTGATTTACAAGAGCACACTGTTCCACTCAAACCTTTCCCTATTCTATTCCTTCATGTCCTATCTCTTACCAAGTGGGTGAGCCTGGTCTCTTCCTCAGATGCTGCATCCATAAGCCTTTGAATAAAACAGACATCCGCTCAGCTTTCCTGTTCTGCACTAGCACTTAACACTACCCTCAAGTGACAGCATTCAATATGCCTGTATCTGGGGGCCCAGCGCTCAGGACATGAAACCATATTTGAACTTACTGGTCCGGAAGTTTCCTCTGTGAGAGGAGCCAGTCGCTCATGTCCTCCAGGGTGAATCTGCCGGGCAAAAGCTCAGTGTCATCACTCTGGAGACGTAGAAACTGCTCCATCAGCCTTTTCTGCAGAGGGAAACGTGAACACAGTGAGATAAGATCCTATATTAGTTGCATAAAATGCAGCTTTTGGATTAAAAATGTTATGATTAATGTCATTTAGTTTTACCTGCTGATAGAAACAGCCTCTATCCCAGCAGAGCTCTACCATGGACAGGTATTTGGAGCTCTGAAGGTACATCTGAGAGGAAATTGTAAGTTAGTGCAAATGTTTGGTCTCAATATTGATGAGGCTCAGGCAAAAAATAAGAAACAAGTAATGCTGTTCACTTTACCTTAGCAGATGTAGACGAAGGTGTGGTCATGTTGACCAAATACAACAAACGGTGGAAACTGTTTGGGAAGCGCACAAGTGTAAAAGCAAACTCACGACAAGCAAAAAGCAGGCGATAGATGATGGTTTGGGGGCCAAATGAGTCCTCGACTTACCTGTCCCTCTATAATTCGGATGTTCTGTATTGTTACGTTACAATCAAAGTGGCCTTCAGCTGGGATCTGAGCCTCTTCTTAATCACGGCAACTTCATTTGAAAAATAACAACAAATACAGTCCAGCAGTCAGCAACAGTTTAACCTTAATTAATGGGCGAAATTAGTATGACTTGGATAATGTTCGTTGATAATGGGTCAATGACTCCAGATTAGACGATACTGTTTAAAAGTCTTCATTTTATGTAAAACTGAAAGGCCAAAGGGTAGCACGAAGAGATATTTCATGTTGCTTGAAGCTATTTTTTTTATCGTCAACTTGTAACAACGATAAGTAATGTTAGCATATGAGCTGTAAAGTAATTTGCAAGCTGTGAAAGTTGTGTTGATGTTTTTATGCTGTTTCTGGTCGCACTTTATTTTACGATACACTAATTAGATGTAGGCTAATTAGTACATACTTTGTATCAAATTGGGCATAATTTGGTGTGGTGTCTGTGGCAGGGGCGTCTTGCACCCAATGTTTTTCTTTCTTTTTTTATTATTATTAATTCATTTATTTCGGCATAATGACAATGTTCCACCATACCTTTTTCAAATTACCATATTTTGCTGTTTTTAATTAGGATCTGTACAACTGTACTTAACTCCGGGGGTCTAATATCCCAAGGCCTATATCATACCAAAACCCTGTGATGGCTGTGTCATTTATCTGACAGACATGCAGCCCACTGCTTTTTGCTTGGCTTGCTTTGGGTTTTACACACCTGGTTTGAATGGGAAACTACATTCTTTTTGACTAGAAAATAAGGTTTCTCTCAAACTAGCTGAATAAAAGCACAATTCAACACCACATCCATGTGTGATGTATTATCTCCTGCCCTGAGTTTTAAAGTCAAAATTCTCATCAGAATTTGAAATGTATCCACTTTTGAGGGATTTTCAAGGGATAAAATGGAATTATAAATGGTTTTAAGTTGCAAAAACCAAACTAGGACTTTTACATGTCAAAACTGAACAGAAAATAGTGCCACTGGAATAGACTGTTGTTCTCACGTATGGAAAAAATGAAAAGATGTGTTGAGTGTGGGATGTGGAGTGGTAGGTGTAGGAGTGTCCAGTGAACTCTGTTATTCTGATTCAGGGGCAAGAGCTCTTGTCATTCAGATTCAGAGGTACCAATCTCAAGCAAGCTTGAGGCAGGCTGCCCACAGTCTTTGGTAGCCAACTCTTAAATAATTTTGAGGTCCGAAAAAATTATTGGGGGGACAAATAACCTTTACTGGATACTGGGGGCACCCTGACACCTATGCTTTACATGATGCATTCACTGGGAGCAAGAGATTGCCCAAATACAGCCAAGTTTTCTTAGTAAAGGCAACCCGCTGTTCATGGAGTACTCATGATGGATGCAAATAAGCTGTACTGTGTGATGCCTGAGTTGCCTTCTTTGTTGATAATGTGTTGAGGCTGTAATTTGATATATGATACAACCATTTTAAGACACCTGGCTGAACTGTATCACATCCACTATTTAAAATAACTTCTTCCAAGAACACACAATGAAAAATGGCAACTAATTTTTGGTCTTTTTATTCAACTGTCATTTCGTCTTATTTTTTCAAGTAAAACGATGTGGAATTACAAGGGAACAAAGGAATGTAACAAATGAAAAGAGACAAATCAAAATAAGACCATCACCATAAACTATCCCTCCCCTCAAATATCACCCTGCTCAAAATAGCTTTGACAAATCCAAAAGTAAATTGACAATTTACAGAGTCATCTGGAACTGTACCAGTATTTTTATTCACATATTTTGTCCAAGTACTTTACATGAAAGAAGAGCAATGAAGTGATGGTGACAAAAACTCAGGTGAAAAATAAAAATCTGAATTTGGTAGCACTGACGCACAGGGTGCTTTCCTTGATGTTTTTTTCAGGGGGGAAGTTTCTTTTTTCTTTTCTTTTTTTTTTCTTTTTTTCTCAATAACATTAGAGTTACACACCCCAGCTTCAGGTGCTTTACAAGGCAATCTGAGGTTCAAACCCACTTGGCCAAACAGGCACTCTTATTTTCATTAACAATAGTTCATTGCCCTTTTAGTATAAATACACGACAATGTGGACCAAAACAATGACTGGCTTTGGGAAGGTTAAGAAAAACAAATTAAGATTCTGCTGCTCCCAGGTTTGTGCTGCCAGTGAGCAAAAGATGTCTTGATGACTGTTTACAAGCTCAATGGATAGACATATTTAGAGCTTCAGAGATACACCATGAGGTACCAGGAACCTATTGATTGATTGAAGTTGATGTCAAAACTTAATACTACACCACAATGCACTCAAAAGCTGTGGGCCATGTATCAGATGTGCAAATGAGAAATGCAAGGCTGGATTTAAAATGAGTCCAATGGACAGAAAATTACAAGGGGGCCCAAAAAATGACAAGCTCCAGCATAGTGCAGCAAAGATCACATTGACAGATCTGTTCTCTTCCTAATACCCTGGAAGAAATAATAAAATATGCATAACTTATCAACTGACTACAAAGAAACAATAGTCAGAACAGCTGACAAAATTTTCAAAACCAAACTTTCTAAAACCTCCAACTTACAATACAACTGGTCACTCAAAGTATTGTTTTGAATGTCACACAAATGACTTTTCATTTATAACCCTAATAGAGGGTGCAATCTAATCCCATCTTAAACACGTAAGATCTGAGTTTTCCAGTCTTGTAAATGATTACAGTACATAATGTGAGCTAACAACAACTTGCCTTTATTACCTCTTGCACCTTTGTCCCCCTCAAGTCCCAGGGGTGCATATAACCACTGTCAGTATGATCTCTCCCTTTCAGGACTCACCACCACTTACTTTTCATGGCACTACAATGGTGCCAACTTTTTTCCCCTTTTAGTCCAGCATCCCTGAGCCTTCCCCCAGCTGACAATGGCTGAGCTGGCAAGGGGACCAGCTCCAATTGGAAAGGGAGACGGCCCAAGAGGCAGGGGGTCCCTGGCTTGTGCAGCACTCAGTTCTCTTGCAGGTGTTAGAGTGCAGACAAAGCAGCAACCATGGAGGTCATTACATGCTCTCCTATAGTGCTCTGTTACAACACTCTCTATTCCATTTTTTGCCTTTAACCCTCCTATCATGTTTTGTTGTGACGATTCTGACTGGAGGAGGAGCGAGTGCTTGCTGCTGGCGACCGCGCCTGCACTGCAGCCAGTGCCGTGACACTGCGCAGCACCCTGTCCGGTGTGCCCTCGGTCCCAGAGCTGCTGCTCACTTCCTGTGAGAGCTTCTGAGATCGCCTGCTGTCCTTCCGGCTCTGTCTCGCCTGGCCCTCCCCCTCCTTTTTGTCTCTGCGCTTTGAACTCTCTGAGCTGCGATCCTGTTCGTGCTCGCTGCCAGACGAGGCGGCTCGGGACGAGCGGGACTCTCTGGGCTCCGTGTTCTGAGAGCTGACGCTAGGGGTTCGTTGGCTGCTGTTACTGCTGCTTCGGCTTCTACTGCTGCGTCCACCACCATCGCCCTCACCGTCACTGCTCATGCTGCTGCAGGCACTGTGACCCCGGGACGACTGTGTCTCTCCCTCCCCTTCCTTTCCCTCTGAGGGCTTCTTACTCCCCCTCTCCTTTTCCTCCGGTTTACACCTCTTGTACTCCATTTCCAGAGGTGGGACAAGAGAACCAGGGCACTGTCTGGTGGAGCGCGAAGCAGAGCGGCTAGACTGGGTGGGTGTGGAGGATTTGCTGCCACTGGCTTTGTTGTTACTGAGGTTTACAGAGTTGCTCTGAGGGGAGGCTGGTACACTTTTGCTTTTAGGCTTTTGGTTCTTGTCAGTAGAGGAGGCAGGGGAAGTCCCAGCGGCCTTAGCCCCTGAGTCTTTCCTAGTGGTGTGGCCAGGGGTGTCCACCCTGCCTTTCATGGCTAAGAGCTTGGCTGCTGCATTGAGCGCTGAGCACCTCTTCCCAAGCACCTCTGGCTCAGGAGGCACAGAGGGCATGCTGTTTGTCTGAGGTTTACTGTCTTGGGCAGGTTGAGATCCTGCAGACTTCCTAGTCACCCTAACAGAAGATGTATCACTGCCAGACTCTCCACCTGTGGATGTGGTATTATTTGAAGCATTTCTGTCAGAGTTTCTCGCAGGCCTCTTCCCTTGCCGGTTGTTCTCTCTGTCCTTCTCCTGGTCCTGTAGCCCACGCTTGGCTGAGCGAGTCAGCCTGCGCTCCTTCCTGCTCTCACCATTGTCAGAGTCAGAGGACGAGGAAGAAGACCTGGAACGCCTTCTCCGAGAGGTGGCCGTGACCTCTTTCTCACTGCCCTCCTCTCTGTTCTCCCCGTCCTTCTCTTCCTTTTTCTCCTCCTTCCCTGCCTCAGAGGTGACATCCACTCGTCTCCTCTTGGCAGGATGCCTGTTCTCATAGGTCCTCTTGTGGTGAGCGTGACGGGTGAGGGTTGATGTAGAGCACCCAGATGATGGTGAAGAGGAGCGAGCAGACTCCTGACTGCTCTGGCGACTAAGGGGCCTTTTCGGGATGGAAACTTTCTTATCTTCAACACTCTCCTCAGCCGCCTGTTGCTCGGGTTCCTCTTTCTGAGGAGGAGGTGGGGACTTTGTGTCAGGGACGGACGAAGCAGGGGGAGGAACAGAGTCCTGGGCCTCTGAGGAGCTCTCTACCTTTCTCTTTTTGGGCTGAGACTTGCAGATCTCCTGCTTTTTGTCATGCACCTCTTTCCCAACACTTGCTTCAGCTTCCACAGCATCCACTTCCATATCTGTTACATTCTCTGGGTCACTGTTAGGTGCAGGGTCTTTCGGTGCTGGCTTCAAGGACTGCTTCTCTGAACCTGCCTCGGCAGATGAAACAACGGAAGGAGCAGATGTGGGGCCTGGGGATAGGGCCTGTGTTTGGGCCGGGCTGGACACTTCTGGGGAAACATGGGTGGAGGCCGAGTTGTGTACTGGGGAGGAGATTGCAGCAGATGTTTGGGTGGTGGTTGCAAGAGGAACGGTCTCATTTGTGGCAGCTGTGGTTGTTGCTACTGTCGATACTGATACAGAAGTGGCAGTGGATGCTTGGGTGGCTACTGTGACGACATCTGTGGTAGCAACTGTGATAGACTTTGCTGGGGCTGGTGGAGTTACAGTGACTGTCCTTACTGGAGCCGGTGCAGCACCAGTGGCAGTTGTTACTGGGGATGTAACTGTGACAGTCTTTACGATCGCTGTGACAGGGGTAGAAGTTGTTGCAACAGTCCTTGGTGGGGATGAAGGGGTTGTTACTTTGACTCCCTTAATTGGGAGCGTTGTTGTTACTGTGACAGTCTTAGTCTGGGCTGTACAAGTTACACTGACAGACTTTGTTGTGGCTGGAACAGGAGTGCACGTTGAAACAGGAGGAGCAACAGACTTCGCTGGAGATGTCGTAGCCACTGTGACAGTCGTTACTGGGGCTTGTGTTGCCACTGTATTAACATTTGTTGTTGGTGAGGTTGGGACTGTGGTTGCTGTCACATTAGTCCTTGCTTGGGTTGCAGAAATTGTAACCTTATTCACTGTAGATGATGTAGTGGCTGCAACTGGCATTACTGGTGCTGACGTAGCAGTAGTGGCCGACTTGGCTGAAGTTGGAGTGGGGACCGTGCCAGACCTTGCTGGAGCTGATTCAATTGCTCTGACCGTTTTTACTGTAGTTGCTGACACATCTGTTGCTGCAGTGGGGGGAGACGCTGCAACTGGTTTAGCTGAAGCTACAGTTGGGCTTGATGTGGCGCTTGGGATAGTCCGACTGGCAGCTGGGGTGGTAATGGTCGGGGTAGCGGTTGTGGTGGGCTGAGCAGAGGCTGCTGGCATGTTTGTTGAAACAGTCGTTTTGGGTATTGAGGCTGATTTCACTGCTGTGGTGGCTGCTGGTGTAACGGTCACTGTTGTTGAGACAGTGGGAGCAGCTGTTGTGATTGTGGCAGGTACTGATGCTGAAACTGCTTTGACACTCATAACAGAGGATGGTGCAGGACATGGTTTGGAGGGTGTGGCAGGAGCTGGTGTGCCAACCGTGGTAGTTTTGACAGGGTCTGAGACAGCTGTTTTTACTGTAGTAGAAGCTTTAAGTTTTGGCTCTACAGGAAGTTTAGAAGCTGTGAAGACTGCAGGTGTTGGTTTTGCAGCTGGAATGGCTGTTAAGACAATGGCGGTAGGGGGGGCTGGAGCTGTAGTAGTTTGAGTACCAGTGATTGGTACAGAGGCAGGAATGGGAAGAGGGGTGGAAAGTGCAGTGGAAACTTGGGCTGATGTTGCTGGGCTTGGAACTGGAGCTGGAGCTGGAGCTGGAGCTGGAGCTGGAGCTGAACTAATGACTTGGGCAGGGGCTGTTGTGGAGACCGCCGTGGGAGGTGATGAGGGAGATGTCTTAGCACTGCTTGATGGATGGGGCGCCGGGAGTGCAGGTGCAGTGGGTGTAGAGACTTGAGTTTGGCTTGTAGTTGGGACAGTGACCTGGGCTGAACTTGGTGTGGAAGCTTGATTTGCTTTTGACGAGGAGGCAAGGGTGGGATTTGGAGCAGGAGCTAAATCTGGGGCTGGTACCTCAGTCTTAGTGACTGACTCCTCAGCTTTGGTAGATGGGGATGCCTGACTTGGGCTGACAGCAGCAGCTGTAGGGGGCTGGGATTTGGGTTTAGTGGGAGGAGACAGGGTCCCTGGCTCTGTGCTAGCAGCAGTCTTTGATAATGAGCCAGATACACCAACAGTGGTAGTGGAAGGGCTTTTGTTAGAGTTTTGTCCTGCACCAACAGCGTCTGGTGCAGTCGTTGAGTCTTTGCGGGGACGACCTCTCTTGCGTTTTGGGGAGAGAGGAGGGCTTCCCTCCTCATTTGGTGAGGTGGGTGGTAGGGGAGGGGACACCGTGCAGTCAGGCTCAGATACTCTAGGGGGAGTCTTAGGGGGCCGGCCCCTCTTTCTTTTCACCGGTGCCATAATAGAATTAACACTGGGCTCTGTAGAGGTGCTATCTTTGCCTGGCGGTGTGTCTGTTTTCTTGGGTTGGTTCCCGCCTCTGCCCCTACCCAGATGCTGGTGTTGTTCTCCAAGCTGGGCAGCCATACGAGACTCTGTTTCCAGCCTGCGTCGTACAGGAAGATTCCTCAGTACAGGCATGTCGGGGGAGAGATGGGGTGGGGAGTATGGGGGGTAACCTCTGACAGGCTGGGGGTGTGTAGTGAGGTTAGGGGTAGAGTCTTGGTCCTGAGCAGATTTGGTAAAGGTCCCTTTAGTTTTGCTGTCAGGGCTCTGTGGCATGTGGTCTCTGCTTGGTTCATCGGCCAAGCCACTCGTGTGTTCCTCCATTGTCGTCTCCTCCGAAGAACCTCCACCTCCAGTGCCACTGCATCTCCTTCTCCTCCTCCTGGGCTCCTTCTCCTCCACCACCGTGACCAGCCGCCCTGGGAGTTTCCGCAGCACTTTCGCTGATGGAGAATCTTCAACCAGCCCCCGCAGGACCTCGCCATCAGCTGACTGCCGTTTGCGAGGTGAGCGGGAGCAGGCTGAAGGGGGAGACATGGAGCCCTGCTCTTTGCTGTCATCATCTCTGGCCTGAGCAGAGTACAGCTGATGATCGACTGGGCAGCTGGACTCTGGCGATGACTCAGCAACTCCCTTCTCCCCCTCCTTCTCCTCTTTCTCCACTCTCCAGGCATACTTGCTGTCTGTCTCCCCCACAGTCTGTGGTTTACCCCCAGGGGGAGAGGTTGAGGCAGTGGAAGGCACTGGGTTTGGGAGGGAGCGGTTTGGTAGAGACCTGGTTTTGACGGTCTGATGATCTCTGGCAGGAGATGAGGCTTTTGAGGATTTGGAGGAATCTTGGAGCCTGGATGATACGGAGGTTTTGTTATGGTCTGTACGGGACGGGGTGCTAGACACTGTAGCCATGTCTTTGGCAGCTCCTCGTCCTCTCAGACCACAGCGGAGTCTCTCAGGCACTTCTCTGAGGGCGGGAGGGTCAGGCTCAGCTTCGGGGGAGGCCCCACGCAGCCTACCACTGGTCCTTGTAGAGGTGACGCTTTTGTCCTTGGGTTTACGGCCACGGCGGGCTGGAGTCGGCTGAACAGGTTCCACTGAGGCTGGTGGTGACAAGAAGTCATCATCGTCGTCGTCAGATGACGCATGGAGTTTTAGGCCCTCCTCCTTGGCCTGGTCTAGGCCCTTCCTGGCAGCCTCCACCTGCTCCTAGAATTACACACAAAGGCAGAGCAGATTTTGGATGAAATTTATGCAAAGGCATATATTCAGAGTTCAAATGTTTTCTGTTTCATGTTTTGGTTCTGTGACTCTCCATATGTGTTAAAATTTGGATTTAAAATTGCCCTTTAATCTGAATTTTAATTTATTATGAAACTAATAAAAACGTGAGCTCAGGTGACACAGAAGTTTCTTTATTAAAACAGTAAATAAAGGGAAGATGTGCCCTTACCTCAGCTTGCTTCAGCTCTTCTTTGCACACATCTTCCAACGAGGCTTCGAGGAAGTTCATGGCATAACGCTCAATTGGAGTGAGCTAGACATAGGCAGAGAATACAACGTGTAAATTCAGGGCAAGAATAACTCTTGGGGAGAAATCTGAACTCGGTGTAATTATTTCTGAAATGCACTGACCACTGCAATTGTAATTATTTTTCAATCAAGGATGGAAACTAGCTTAACAGATTCTGTCATGCAAGAGGTTGAAATCTTTATCGGCTATCCCAGATTTCAATTGATAATTCATCCACAAAATAGTATGATCATTCACCTGCTCCACCAAAGCAGCTATTTCCTGCTCGGCCTTGGAGAGCTCCTCCACTTCCTCTTGTTCCCCTCCGTCGTCCAATGGGATGTTTTCGTTGAACTCGGCCAGTTCTGCCACCTGCTCTGCTTTGGCCTGAGAGGCTGCTACTATATCCTCCTCATCCTCTGCACGACACAGGGCCTGCAAGATTGGTTTCAAGATTATCTGGTTATCTGTATATCACCAAGCCGATTACAAAAGCCTAAGCTGTGTTAATATAATGGACTCAGTGAATGCAATCTACTGGATTCAAACAATTCTTAAAATATTTTAATATTTGATTTTCTGTATTTCCCAGCCCTAGTGCATATGTGCTCTATGTAAGTGTATGTGTGTTTGTTGAGTCTGACCTGCTCCAAGATGGTGGTGCTCTGTTTGTTGGCCGACTCCTCCTCCTCAGCCTGGGGCACCGATAGTTCCACTGCCACCTCTCTTTTCTCCCCATCGTTCACGTCAAACAGCTCTCGGATGGTTTGCTGAGGAACAAAGTGAAGAAGAAACACGTTTGACATACAGGATGGTTTTGTGTACTTGGCAAAACGATAAATGATATGCAAGCCCTCTGAGACAGACTGTTGTTAAGGCCAGTACAAATATACTGTATATGACCAGTGTTTGAAAAGTGAGTAAAGTAATTATACAATTTGTGTATACCTGCTAACCTCTCTGCTTGTTCAATCTGTACACATGCCCACTTTGTAAGTTGCTGTGATTTTGTTGAAATGGATTTTGAGACAGGTCCATGCATGCATGATCTGTTTATGCTACATGTTTAGTAAAGAAGGACAGTGATTGAAGTTCACAGTGTTGGTCTCGAGTCTAAGGTGGGATATTTGTGTTTCAGTAGTATGAATGGCCCAGTGAATGCATTGCACTACTAATTTGAGGCAGGGGAGAAATGATCTTGAGTCATTTGATATTACACGTGTGTGTACACCTGTCTGTGGTAGTTTTTAAATGGGGTCGCTTATTATTATTATAACACTGATGAGAGCTGATGGCCAAAAAGCTCTTCATAAATATAAGAAAAAAAATCATTTGAGAGACATGAAGATGAGTTACTGAAAATATCCACAAGAAATCCCTACCTCTTTGAAGAAGGCAGTGGTGAAATTTCCTCCCTCAATCGCCATATCTCCCAGCATCCTCTTCTGGTTGGCTTTCTTCAGGATGTTCTCCTCCACTGTTCTCTCACTGATCAGCCTGAAGGGTAGGAGAGACAACTTCTGATTGACTATTTTGTTGTTTACATAACATTGGTGCTTCATGGGGCCTTGTGGTTGAGCAGTCTGATACCATATTCTTTTAACAACATGCATATTCATAACTCATCACCTGCAATCGCTTTTCTCTCAAATTCCATGCTGTAATCAGCGTAAATAAGAGGCAACATCAGCGTGGTCACAGTACCTGTAGATGTGGACGTCGCGGGTCTGGCCGATACGATGGCAGCGATCCTGTGCCTGGGCGTCCATGGTGGGGTTCCAGTCACTGTCGTAGAACACTACAGTGTCAGCGCCAGTCAGATTCACCCCTACACCTCCACTGCGGGTCGACAAAATGAAGCAGAAGATGCGGCGATCGGCGTTGAAGCGCTCCATGAGGGCCTGAAGGAGGAAAGAGGGAAAGAGAAGAAAATACACAAAGAATTAGCTTCAGAGACAGTGGGTCTCCTGACCTCCCTGTCCCCCTAACTTCTCTATTGATATAACAATAAGGATTTTTACTTTCTTGCTAAAATATCATGATGAATGTTTTTTTCCTTCTAATAAATTTCAGTAACTGCATTACTTTTAAAAGTCAACCACTGCATCATGCTACTGCTGGACAACCACTACATTCCTAATGAAGATAAGTCTGCAGCTCAGGTAATAAATGCATTAAAAGCAATAAGAGCATTTAGCCATTTATCTTTTTTAAAATGAGTAACTTAAATCATATTCAGCATTACTTTATTTTACTAGGAACTAACTTGCACCCTTAATGCTGAATATGTGCACTGGCTTCATTTTCTGCTCAGGTACAGGATATCAGGAAACAGCATAAAGTGTAAAGTAAAGTGTGCAAAAAAGGAAATTAAAAACTAATCCTATTTTCTCATCCGATTCTATACAAATGCTGTCGATGCTAACCTGTCTCTGCTCCACGCGGGTGCTGCCGTCCAGCCGGAGGTAGATGTGTCCATGGTAGTTGAGGAACTGCTCCAGCACATCCAGCATGCGGGTCATCTGAGTGAAGATCAGCACCCGGTGGCCTCCTGTCTTCAGCTTCCGCAACAGGGTGTGGAGGGTCTGCAGCTTACCTACACATAATGCATAAACTTGAGTTTAGTCACACCAAGAAGTCCAAATGCTGGCTTATATCATAGTTGGAGTCTGATCAGCTGGTTAGGCGTCTTCATATCCCACTGACAAATGTTTCTGTATACATTAAAAACTGTCTATTAACTCACACCATTACCATGGAAACAGAGCTTATGCACAGGAAGATGAGGATCAGATGTGTTCCATGCCTCATCATCGTGGTTAATATTATACAATCATTACTTGGGTGTTCATCAGGGGGATTATATCTTACACTTGTAATTAAGATATGGAGATTAGATGAGCTGAATCAATCACTGAAAAGTTGGATATCCTGAGACTTCAAGGCATATTTATCTTCATCCAAACTACCTGAAGTTTCTGAAATATTTTCACTAATACTTTGCATGTAAGAGAAATGTTTTATTTCGTAATGAGATCATCTACCATTTGACAAATGTCTCCAACTCTCAAAATGATTGTTTGATGTTAGCTCACTATCAAATCTTAATTTGGGATTACTTAGTTGACAACTTTGGTTAAAAAAAATAGTGACTTCTAAGAGGAATGGCCTCTAACACGACATATCCTGCATATTTACTTCTCCTTTAAGAATGGCCCACATTGCTGCAAAATGTATGATTTTCCTATAATTTGGTGTTCCTGAGATTAGCAGTTTAATATTAGCCATTTATCCGAGACGCTTATTCAGTTATGACATTGACCACAGCCGGACAATCAGCTTGAGTTCACAGATCTTTATCATCTCAACAGCTTACCACAGTCATACTGTATCAGCCTCAGGTCAGGGAAGTGGGTCCTCATGTTGCACTGGATACGGTGGAGGCTGCCTGTGAGCGGAGTGAGCTGAGTCGACAGCATGGAGGAGAAGACAGACTGCTTGTGGCTCAGAGAGGGAGGAGGATGGCAGCAGTGCATGGAGATGGGAGGAGCCTCCACTGGCGGTATCACAAATGTAAACCTGAAATGGGACAAAATATATGGATTGACTTTTAATTACACATAGAATTGTTTTTTTTCCTCTTGAATTTTTATGCCACAAAGAGGGTGATCAAACTTGTAGTCAATGCTTCGATGCGTTCCTGTACTATGAGGAAATAACAACTCAACTGAAAACAACTCAAAATCATGCACTCCCACTCATGTAACTGCAATTTTGACCATGATAAACCAAACCATAGCACATGCAAACTCACTTTTATTACAGAATTCAGAGCTAATGTCACTGATTGTGTGAGTCAGTGTGAGTCATATTCCTTAAACATTCTGAAATGTTTTCAATGATAATTAATGTCATGGGACACAATGTAGCTTTAATGTTTTAATTCTATTTTCATTGGTTAGCATTAATTTCTACAAAGTACTGTGTGACTAGGGCACAGAGTAATTTTTGCACTGTGGTGTGCATTCATGAGCCACTGTCACAATTTGCAAATGATCAAAAGGAATGGGAATATGGGGAAAATTTTAACATAACAAGCAGATATTTCAACTTTATGAATGAGAAAACACCATCATGATGGTGTTTTCCCCTGAAGTGATGCTACACCTGCTGTTGAGTTTTATGAATGAGACCCTCTGTGTCTTGCAGCATTTTTCACCTTTTTGTCTTTCTTTCCACAGTGCGGTCGCTAGAATACAGACATTATGAATAATGTCTGTTCTTAATTGAGCAATATTACCGAGCATAGATCCATAAACAGAAATAAAGTTGCATTACTGTGAATATTTAAACCTGCTCTAGGCATTTTCACATGCTGGCGGCTCCAAAAGAAAGCGAGAGGTAACCGTTTTGAGAACTGCAACCCCCACAAGTCTTGCGACGTAACATCAGTAAACTGTGGATTCCTCTGACCTAAATTTCTTCTTCTCAGTAGCTGGCGGGGGTGGAGGTGGTGAAGACGTTCAGACATTCTCTCAATGAGGCACTTGATTGCTGCACTTAAGCAGCAAGTTTTGCATTTCGTTGATTATAGTTTCAAACGTCCTATACGCTGAAAGCATTTTCTGCCAGAGATCACAATCAATACTAAGATTTAATTTGGGCGATTAGACAGAATCTAAGGCATCTCTCTCAAAATCCTCTTCTTGTATGCAAGTGAAGACACATGGTGTCTTACAATAAGAGAACTTTGTTGTGATTGGTTTGCATTAACTCCTGCAAAACATTGTATCGTTGCCAGACATATAGCTAAATCTTTTTGGGACTGTAACACAACACACACTGACTTTTATTAATAAATAACCATGTTGAATAAGCAGTGCCTCTATATATGTTAGAGATGTCTTGAGCCCTTATCAAAGATCTGACCCAATTAAGTTATTTTGCTTGATCGTATCAGCTACATGATGCCTGATGAAATCCTAATCTATTTTATTTTTTTATTTTCTCCCCTTCAGACTCCATTTACATCACCTATAAAGAGACATTTAAAATTTTAAATTGCAGACAGAAAGTAGAAACAGCTGCTGTCAATATTAGTGTAATGGAAAGGCATTCATTTTTATTATTTAGTTTCTAACAGTAACAGTGGCAAATGCTATCAAAGATAAAAGAAATACGGCTGTGCTGTAGGCTGTTTATTCATAATGTGGCAGTTTAAATATCATAAAGCTTATCTGTTGATGCCTATTATTGCCATGAAATTTCTTCAATATAAACTCAGTTGACAGCTGCTGATTGAGCTTTATGTGCAAGGGAAAAGGTCATGACCAAAACAATGGGCCACACACACACACACACACACACACACACACACACACACACAGGTGACTCAGGGATAAGCCCACAGAAATTAGTGG
>OMLF01037437.1:0-20395 GCA_900302615.1 Holocentrus rufus | reverse complement strand
TGGGGTGGCATCAGCTACCAGGGGGGGTTTGGGGGTCTGAGCTGCAGGGGGCACGGGGCAGGTGGGTTTGTTCATCAGCAGGACTGGTCGATTATCGCCTTTAGGAGGTGGCTGGAACATCCTAACAGAGCAAGACATGTGTGAAATAATTAAATTTTGCTTTACAAACAGAATTTCAACATTACACTTATCAAGCAAATGCTTTCAGCACCCACTGGATTCAGCACCCACTGCTCCGCTATTTTCTAGATTGTATAAATTACAAGTTGCAAAGACCACCCAGAAAATGTAGCTGGACTGTTACCTGTTGACCTTCATGCGGACTGGTTTGGGGCGTGGAGGGGGCTCAGGGGAATCCACAATCTCCTGGATGAGCTGGCGGCTGACCTTGTGACGGGGCAAGAAGATGTCTGCCTGGTACCGAGACACACGGCCCTCCAAACCAACCAGGTCGAACATGGACAGGTCACAGCGCTGAGGACACAGAACAGACAGCATTTTGTTTGGTTTTCGTTAACAGAAGGTCCTGTGCTCAGAACAGAAAACCTTGCTAACAAGAACTACCAAGAGGTGTCTGTCTCATGTCTCAACTGGTAAAGCACTAAAACCAAGTATGCAGAAAAGTCTGTTTGCTGTGTAACATCAATGTGGTGATCAGGCTGAATATCCTGTTAAATAGAGGCCGCTTGGAAGCGCACCAGCATTCAGTTATCTAGACAGCAGTCTATTGTTCAGTCAGATATTCATGGTTTATTTCACTGTCAAAAGAGCACTGCCAGAATTTGTCTCTTCATGACATCAACAAGACAGCCTTGGCTCTCTTCTCTGTTTTAAGAGAGACTCTTTTTGTATTAATAAAATCTGAGCGTCCAACCCCCCAAAGCACACAAATTCTGTTCCAAACTGGATTTTGCCTCTGACTAAAAGTTAAGTTGCCATTTAGATGTCCTCTTATTGCGGACCTTGAAAGGAGAGACCTCCAGGGCGTCCTGCACCAGGGAGGCTGTGTGGAAAACAATGGGCTGGGTGATGAAGGGTGAATGGATGGGACGAGGGTCAAACAGGTTTGGGTGGTTGCACACTTTGCGGAGCTGCATCAGGATGTTGATCACAGACATGAAGTGCCCGCTGGCCAGTGTTTCCCGGGTCCTACAAATCAGAGACGAGAGAGAGAGCAAGTTGGTTATAGGAACAACATAAATAACAATGATCACATGGTATAATAATGGCAAGAGGATAAAGGGGATATGACTGCAAGAATTTGGGGGTTTGGAATAATTCAAATGCATCATACTACTGTTATAAAGAGAAAGAAATGTTGACAGTGTCATTATTCATCTTTTTAATTTATTTAAGTTGTGCAGTGAATGATTGGTGAATTATATCTGTATATCATCTTTCTTTTAAACTTACGAGGCCTGTGCCATGAAGTCGTCATAGAGGAATCGCTGTCTCTTGGACAAGCGGCAGCGCACCACGTGCTCGTATTTCTTGGGCATCTGCTTCTCCACGTCGGCCTTGATCCTCCTGAGCAGGAAGGGCCTGAGCACCTTGTGGAGCCTCTTCACCAGGCCCTCGTTGTACTCCTGACTCCCCTCGATCATTCCTGTCAGCGGGTTGGAGAACCACTCCTTGAACTCACGGTGCGACTGGAAGACGTGGGGCATGAGGAAGTGCATGAGGGACCACAGCTCCATCAGGCTGTTCTGGAGAGGAGTTCCTGTCAGCAGCAGTCGTCTGTGGCTGTAACCACAAGTGGTCAGAGGAGAGTTTAGGTAAGTATGTAACGATTTAGATGACAGCCTTACAGATGACTAAGGAGATGACTAGGTGGTGCTCAGATATGAGCAATAAATACAATGCAAAACGTGACTGTACCCTCTGACTAACAGGTATTTTCAGTCTACTGAATTTCACAATTGTTAGGTAATAAATACTTTTCTCCAAAATCTGCATACTTGCAATACCAGAATGTTTTACTTTTTTAGAGAGTAAAAATTGGGTAAATACCATCTAGGTAGAAATTTATGTAAAAATGCTCAAAAAAAAAAAAGAAAAGAAAAACATGTAGAAGTAAGTGAAAGACATGAGTGGAAATGACAGTAGTGTTTGGGCTTCAATGTAGATGTTCCCAGTGTAAGACAAGAATGCTGCATAAATGTCAGCATGCCAGTTCTGTCAGTATAACAGCAGTTGGCTCGTGTCCAGTGGTAATTTTCCACCTTAATAAATTATGACTGATTTTTTTTTCTCTTTGATATGTATAAACCACTTTTGGAGATCCCTTTTCCCACTCTAAAATGATATAAAGTTGATAACATAGTAGTGACCAATAGTGGCTGGTGAACTTTCCAACCCACAAGTCAATGTGGCCAGTAGGCTGTAGATTGGAAACACGAAACATGACTAACAATTAATGACAGCGCCTCTTCAACAGCAAAATGCATACTGACATTTCCTGATGAGCAAGAGCCTACAGATGAGATTGAGATTGGCATCCATGAGTACGCCTGCCCTGCCTGGAAGCATTATTCACAGGGGCAGAAGATATGTTTCATGAAAAACTACAAGGAGTACTTGCCTATTTGACCCTGTTGCACCTACAAATCTTAGTGTGACTTTATTTGATTAACTTCTTTAGTGTGAGCCTGGCAACCTCAAACACTAATCTGACTTTATCTAAAATCTGCTTTTTTAATTTACTAAAATTAAATCCCCTTTCTGGTGGTTCTTGTCACAGTTTTCCACAAGCACCTGCTGCTGGTCAGATGATCCAGCCGATCTATTAGAAAAACAAAAATTCAAGGCCAGTTTAAGGCCATATCAGCTGACATTTATTACATTGTTACACCCAGGCTGCCTAGTCTCTACACATGTCTGTTCAGAAACACTTTTGAGAGGACAGCCACCCGGCTCTGCAGACCTGTTGAAGTTGAGCAGACTCTGCCAGCGCTGGGATTTGAAGTTCTTGATGTTCTGGGCCTCATCGAGGATCAGATACCGCCAGGATTTGCGTCGGAACGCTTGGTGATCCTGCAGCACCAACTTGTACGAAGTGATGCACACATGGAACGCATTAGGTTTGGTCCAGCCCTAAAAATAAGATGCGGTTCAGAATGAGAAGTGCCCCTTATTTATTTTTGTTTAAATAGAGAATTCTGTTTTTAACCACTTTGTGCTACATAAAGCCGTTACATCTGTCATATATAACTTCAATTTTCAAAAACAAAACAAGCAAACAAACAAAATAAAACACTCTGCACTGTTTTAAATTACATAATAATTGATATCAGAGTTATCATCACAAATTTAAGAAACATGACAGAGGAGGAAAACAGCAATGGCCCACTGGGAACTGTGAACCCAAAAAACAAAAATACTTATTAAGGTCAACAATTTAAAATCAGTTTACTTGTTACCTGTCTCTTTAGCTTCCTCTCCTTTTGGCTGCCAAAGTAGGTTAGGATTTTAAACCCGGGGCACCAGCGCTTCAGCTCCATCTCCCAATTCAGCATCACACTGGTGGGGACGATGATGAGGTGTGGGCCCCAGTTACCTGAAGATAACACATTAACTGATGAGCTGATGACTTTAATTAAAGTAAACTGTCTCATTATTAGCATTATTAGCAAAAACCTCTCTAGAGAAGGATCACAAAAGGAAAATCACTATGAAAAAACATGCAAAAGATGTATCTCATCTTTTTTTTGTTTCCATTTTATCAAACCACTCGACTGGTGTATGAATAATCAGTTCTAAGAGTGTAATGAGCCATTTTCCTACCTTTCTCACAGGCTAGATGAGCTAGCAGAGCGATGGTCTGGATGGTCTTTCCCAAACCCATCTCATCAGCCAGAATGCCATTTAGCTTTTTTTCATACATGGTGACGAGCCAGTCCAGACCGATGTGCTGGTACTCTCGTAATGTGCCGTGGAGCAGGAAGGGGATGGGGGTCTTGACCTGTTATTGGACAATAAATGAGACAATTACATTTCAAATGTGCACAGACGATTACTATTTCGCCTTGTTGAGCCTCATTTTGCACATCCCTCCACAGAAGCTACTCTGTGGAGGGATGTGCAAAACTATTTTCATTCCTGGGCAGCGCTTTAAAGAGACATTTCTTAAACTGCCTGGTAAAATAAAGGTTAAATTAAATAAAAATAACATGAACATACAAAAGTAAATAAGGCCTGGTTTGGATTCCAAAATGGGTCACATGCCTAATTTTAGTGTGTCTTCTCATAAGACTGTCAGTTTGTTCATATTAGCTTGTTTGGGTCTTGTGCATAGAGGTATAATAACTTTGAAAAAAATGCATTTCAGGAAAAAATTTTTTTTTTTTCTTTGAGACCAACCTTAGTAGTGGCCAGAGTGTAGCCTTTAGGCTGCAGGCTCTCTGCAGTCGCAGCAATATGGCTAATCTCCTTCTTTGGCCGTGAGCTGGAGGAAGGTGGGCTGTGGTCTCCCTCCTTCAGCAAGACCTCCATCCCCTCATCTCCACAGTCATCCTCCTCCTCCTCCTCTTCCTCACTCTCCTCTTCGTCCTTCTCACTGTCATCATCCTCTTCACTGTCTTCCGGTGAATCTGAGCGTAACACATATGAAAGGAGGATTCAATTTGGGCCCCAGTCTGTGATGTAAATGCGCTAAAAATGGTAAACTCTCTCCGAAAACTACAAAGAAAGAAATATCTCCCTTCTGTAAAGTGACTAAAGCTCTTGGCTTGTCAGTGTGTTGCGGGTAAACAATTTAGAGCAGGTTATTTGGATTCTCTCGGAGTTGGTTTATACCTGAGGAGGAAGTGTTGCTTTCCACATCGCTCTCATCTTCCTCAGTCTCCTCCTCCTCATCCCCAGACACCTCAGATTCAGAGCTTGCTTTGGAGGCAGATGCAGACGGCTCCTCAAAGTCTGAGGCATACGCTCCTTTGTACTTCTCCAGCAGCTCCTCAATACTCATATCGCCTAAGAGTGGAGCAGAGATTAATGCCAGGGTTTAGCTTTACTCCTCAGGTGTTTGACAACAGGGCATTGGGAAGAAACACGTTTTCATATGCAGCTAATTGGCACATACCACAAGACACCAAATATTAAAAACACAAAAAGAGGAGCTTTGCACAACTAGAGAAGCTGCATTTTCACCTTCTCATTGCTTTTTTTTCCATTGCACACACATACAAAAAAATAGTTGCCCTTGGGATCTGCTGTCACCAAATGCCCCTTTAATATCCAAAGAATCAAAGCAAAATCACCTCCTCAGACTCAGACATTTTTAAAATAAAATGTGACTAATGTTGACTACAGGTACCCAGAACAGTACATATTGGAGGTTGACGGTATATAAATTCCTTTGTTATATTTGTTATGTGTTTGTTAAAAGAATTCTATCAAAAAGAAAGCTTATTTTGAACAACTTCAACAAAATCAATGCATGAATCAACAAGAAGTCACTCGATATAAATGAGTTTGTTGCATGAACATGAAAACAGCATGAGGCTACCTTCTTTGGCCAAGTCATCCAATTCCTCTGTGTGATCTACGTTCCCCTCCACCTTCTCTTGGGCAGCTATGGTGTCCTCCTCATCCTCAGCTGAAAACCAAAAGGAGGAAACAAATACTAAATCATTTATGGGCACTGATGGACTCCCCTCACAAGATCTCTTAAGCACTACGCCGCCGTCCCAAACAAACAGTTAAGATCAGGGCGTTAAATGCTGTGGTGTTTTTACCCAAATTTCCCCAACGTGCAAATTGAAGCTTTAGAAGCTGAATAAAATCTTGTCAAAACATGAGTGCGTTTTCTTCAAGGAAGCTGCAAACAAAAATGTTGCTGAGGCCAGGCTTACCGTCCTCTTCATTGGCAGTGAATTCCCCATCTTCCTCCTCCACTGAGGATGAGGTCTCGTCAGAGCACTCTTCGTCTGAGCCTGAGTCCTGAGGAATTCAATGATTCAGTGATTTAATAAAATGTAAACATCTGTCGTCTACAAAACATAACACTGTTGAGCTTTACTGCTGATAATCATTACCTTTATTTGATTTACCATCATGAAATACCAATCAGAATAGTGCTTGGACCAGCAGTATACGAGCCAACTGTCCATCCATGTAAAGCTAAACATAAGGGATGCATTTAAAGCCCTCATATGTGAAGGAATTTTAAAGATATTGAGGCAACTTTAAAGACATTAGAGGAACTGAAGTACTACCTGCAGCTGCATTTATTGTTTGTATTCACTGGACTTTTCCACAATAGATCACTTGCTTTTTTTTTAGAGCAATAAAACAAACCTGTGGGCGTTTGAGGGTGCTGAGCAGCTGGTCCAGGGGTATCGTGCCCTCCTCTTTCAGCAGCTCAATTTCCCTCCGATGACTCTCAGCATCATTGCCCTCCTGCTGCTCCTCCACCTCGATGGTCTCCTCGTCGTCCTCCTCCTCACATGTAGGTTCAAAGTCTCTGTCTGCATAGAAAGAGGAGATGCTGTTTGCATTCTGAAAAAAGACTTGTTTTGAGATGCTGTGACAAGAAATAAAAACAGATGAATCCACTTCTTGTCTCTGTGACTTTTCACTATGAACTGGAGATAGAGGAACAGAATCTAGATTGATATGTTTTATTAGTGAACACGAGGAAGCTCAAATTAAAGCTATACATCTTCAAAACCAGTAAAAGCTTTATTCATTTCAGCCTTAGGAACACATTTCGGTGAAATAACTGAGGTTTGGCTTTCAGTGACACAGAGCCAGAAGAGCAATGCAGTCTGTCACTGCACTTTAGCACCACAAACTTCCGCCCTGATAATAAATTAAAGGTGGGACCAGAGTCCTCACACACACAACAGTGGACAAGTGCCAAGTCCTTCCTTCCTCCAGTTAAGAAAAGCCTTGCACCAAGTAACTGTTTACCTCTATGGCTTTTGGATTTAACAGCAATTGCTAACATGGCAGCAGTCTGGCCTGACAGGTTTAGCTAGTCTCGGGTACAACGGCTGCTTAACAGCGCACAGTTCCCTGATGGCGTCGATGCACCAACAAATTTCTTTATCCCACTAACATTTTACTCAAGATCATCTAAGCTGAGCGAAGATGCATCTGAGAAGCCCAGCTCAAATTGTCGGGGCCGATTAGTGTGAAAATATCTCTCTGTACCAGAATGAATAATTTTGTGTAACTGTGATAATAACAAAGAGAGTCCTTGGTTTACATAAGATATTTAGCTCTATAGAAGTGTAAAGAGACTCTTTGTCACTCGTGTGTAACTATGACAACGCCCCTGTCTGAACTATCGATTCAGCTCTGAAAGCAATCTCAATACCACAACAAAGAGACACTAAGCCCCATTATAGTCCATTGAGTAGGTTAATAATAAAAACTTCTCACCATCCTCATCAATGGCAGATGGGAGAGATTTTTTGGGAGGCGAGGCTACAGGTTCGGCGGGCCTGGTGGGTGCGAGGGACTGGCTGAGGAGGTCAGAGTATTTCTCTGTCTGGCCAACGATGAAGTCCAGCTGAAGATCCAAAGCCTTCTTCCTCTTTTCCTCCAGTCTGGACTGCTGCTTGTACTGCACCACCTTTGAGGACAAAAAATACAACACAACACTTAACACTGGGCGAATTTTATGTCTTATTTTACAGCTTACTATAAAGCCAAATGATCAAAGATTTTTTTTACATTTTTGAAGCTCCTTTTAAAAGGCTGGCTGCCCATACATTCCATAACGGTGTATAATTTTTCTTGGTGAGTAGACATGCAAGGCGTGGGTCAGGGTGGAAATTATTTTGTTCTTCTGAAAAGAACATGTTCTTTTCTATTAAAAAAAAAAGTAAATCAAAGACAGACCACAATCCCTTCACTTTCCTAAGCTGCATATTCACCCAGAATGGTTTGTTTGCCAGATTTAGTGAGTCATCTGTACCTTCTCAACACTGCTCCAGAAGGCTCGAACTTCCTTTGCGATGGAGGAGGCAACTCTCCTGATTTTAGCATGCTCATCTCTCTTGGCTTTTTCTTCTTTTTGCCTAAGCTCCTCATGGTGTCGCATCACCATCCGCACCACCTAAAACACACAGAATGTCTTCTGTAATTCCACACAAACAGACTGGCGATATCAAATCAAGACCATATACTGATAAGAATAAAATCTCTTTTGCTCTAAAATCAGTCAAAAAGCGTGGTTAACACAAATGCATTTACGAACTTGTATGAACATCGCACAAATATGGGACTGAATTTTTTTGTAGCACCTACTACATAAGTGAAAATGAAACTTGCTAAAAACTGGTGTGTCGTACCTTTCTTGCCACCCCTCTTTTCCACCGCCTCTCTTGGGCGAAGTCAGCAGAGAGCCATTGCATCTCCTCACACAAATAGTCCCAGTGAACTTTGGGTCGCACCGGCTCGGTCAGGCGGGTCAGGCGCTTCATTGACCAAAAGCCCTCCCGCTTCAGTGCCTGGGTACGATGCTCGATATCTGCTTCCTGTAGCACACAGAGTACAAACCAGTGCACACTCATTAGTCATCACAAAGACAACAGATTTAAAGGTTGGTTCTACATTTGACAGATACCCAAATATTAAGAGTTATGCGTCTTCATGAACCCATAGCAATGGTCCAAAAATCTCATTTGATTCTCTGTATATTAAAACTTTAAATGTTGTGGTTCCAAAGCATAGACTAAAAAAATCAGGGGAAAAAAACAACAGTCAGCAGGTTGCACGAAAATAAAATTCAACACAAACAAACTCAAAAAGTCAAGCTGAAAATAATAATTTAAATATTACGGTTCAATGAAGTAACACTCACACTGCAGTTACGTGTCTTTAAATATCTGCGATGGAACAATTATCACACGACATTTCAGTTATAACAGACCATCTGATACTTTCTGGCATTGCTCGCACTCTTCCTTGTTTACTCTGCTGGTTGCCGGTGTTCGGTTGCATTCATGTCTTATCCGAAGGAGCGGAAAAACAGGATGACATTTTGTTGCTATAGCTTGAAAGCGTTTACGTATTCAACTCATTGGAACATCCACGTTCACATTTTTAATTACTAATTTGAAAGCATTTACACTTGAACTACAACAGACATTACATCGCTTTTTGCGAGCGGGGCTGATTTTATTTGTTGAATATAAATGAAAATTCGTATTACCTTCGACAACCCACAGCAGTGGGTTCCCTGCTATGTCTCCTGCTTGTGTTAACACACTTCCGCAATCTGTGATGCCAAGCGGGAGATATTTCTAGCCCACAAAAACTTCCCACACATCTGATCTGCAATTATCACTGGGAGGTTGACATGAACAATTTTTCCCCAGTTTGCAGTGCCAATGTTCTGATGTGTGTGTTCTGATGTATTCAAAAAATTGAAAACTCAGACGCAGGTAGGTCTCGTTGCAGTGTTCTTGTGTTAAAAAGGATGTGATCTGGGTGTGACAATTTGAGTTTCCCTTGCCTAACTGGAATGCACTGAGAGCAGCACTCCTTGAAGGCAAACTGGGAAAATAAAACCCAGGCTGCAAATAATCCTTTAAGATGGAGGATTCTGGTGTGATTTATTGAAATCAAATGAAATTAATTTCAGTGTGTATTTTGGATTTGGAGCTGGATCCAGGTCCGGCGGTTAAGTTTTCTATTCACAGACCCTTTACCATCCTCTCAAATGAGCTCCTTCTAATCTTTATTGCTTTTTCTAAATTCGAGTGCCCATCTTGTGCCTCCACTATTGTCAAAAGAAGAAAATAAACTCAGCACTCTACATCTTAAGGTCTACTTACATGTTTAGCCAGCTCCGCCATGTCCGTGTGTCGCTCCCCTCGCGGTCGATGGGGAGTGGTCTGGTCTGGTGGAGAGGAGGAGGAAGAGCAGCTACCTGGCCCAACCGAGGAGGGAGAGAGGAACTTGCCGTGGGGACCCCGGAGAGGGGAGGCCCTCTCCCGGCGGGGGCCAGACCAGTCACTGGCGGATGAGGGACCAGGGGAGGGAGAGGAAGTGGAGGGTGAGACAGGAGACGAACTCACTGTGACCCTGTCTGCGATCCACTGGCGTACCTGAAGGCAAAGGGAGAAGGATGAAGAGAAAATTATGACTTTTGCAATAAGATGACAGCAATATGATCATTAACGGGAAACAAGTAACAGCATGCATGGATTGTGTTAGAGCAAGCCTAAACAAAAAGCAGTAGTCTGAAAGTGCTTCAGCATTAGGAAATGACCATCAGCAATTTTCTTTCAACTCTACTTCTCATGCAGAAGTGCGATCCTAAAGTGGCAGAAGTCAGAGAAATGCCCCCTAAGCCAATATGCTGCATGTCACTATCAGTGACAGTGCCAGATTAGGATGTGCTTGTGAATATCCTGTTAAGAGTGAGCCTATCTGGGTGTCTGATAAACACCACTTACCTTTAGGAACAGTGCCTTTCTGTCTGTCCTGCTCTGTCCATGCTGGAAAACACACATGGCTTAGCATGCGGCCAACTTAAAATATATATATCACTAAAAAATAACAACACTGTGTTCACACCTGTTGCAATAATGAGCCCTACATGCACAAAATAAAATACTGTGAAGTGAAGGTAGAATGATGCCATATATATATATAAAGACAATGAAAACATGCCAGCATAGTTCACATCAATCACAAAAGCATCATGAAAATATGCATAGCATAATTTTCTGCACCTGACAATTCCTGCATTTGTCTTTAGCCAAGGTAAGTTTCCTGAGAAATTTCCCTTCTCACTTTTGTAATGCTGCTTTTCCAGTTTCAAAAGATTTTCATAAGTCTGCCACACAACACAGGAAATACTAGAAAACTGTGGTGCATCACTAAAGCGTACTAATTCTACAACAAATTCAGAGAGCTAAAAACAACTAGTTCCTCAGAATGCATAGGAAGACCACACAAACTTCAGCTTAGTTTGGCTTCTGTTAAATTCAATTTACCATTTAGATTTTTAAAAGTATATAACAGATAAGGACGTTGCCCAGAATAAAAAATTAGATACACTGGACAGATACTCTGCCAATCAGCATCAAATATATGATGCTCAGATAAGATGCTCAGCATTAACTCCATTTTGGCTTTGCCCTGCTTTTGTGAATCTAATACAGCAGATTTAAAAATTGATTCTGCATGCAACAAGTTTAAACTACACTATGTTTTGTTTGGCTTTGCACCTGGTAATGCTTGACATCTAAATAAACTGTCTTCCACATACCTCTAGATACACATGACCCAAGACTGAATCTTGCCAAGACCATCTCTCACCTATCTCCCCTGCTGGCACCCTCAACCTTTAATCAAATGGATCACCCACTCTGCTTAAAAAATACCTTGTGTGTCGAGCTCGGGGTGGTCATCCCGCAGTCAGTTTTGTCGGCCTCAGGTTCTTCGTCACTGGCCTCCTCTGGGCTGCTGGGCTGCCCCAGGGTGGCCTCCTGGGCCTCTGCTTCTCCTGAAGTCCCGCCCTGCTCCATCTCCTCACTCTCCTCCTCCACACTCTGACAGAGGGAGTCGGGCTGGCTGACAGGATGTTTAGGAATGGAGGAAACAGGAACTTTACATGCCCTTTCCACTGATGCCAAGGGTATGTGAAGGGTATGGGGCTTAGTAGGTGTGCTGGCATCTTTAGTGGTAGCAACATTTTGGGGCGCAGGGTCTGCCACCCTTGTTGAAGTTTTAGTCGCAATTAAGGCCTCTTTGTCAGATTTGCTTTGTGGTGTTTTAGGAGGGGCAGGTGAGGACTGGCAAAGCTGGGACGGGCTGTTAATCCTAACAGGCTGCTGTGCCTTGGTGGGAGGTGCTGTGGCAGAAGTTTTATTGACAGAGCACTGCGTCTGATCTTTCTGGCTGCTAACAGCCACAGACTCATGCAGAGAGTCTGCTGCTGAGACAGTTTGGGGAAGGCACTCTTCAGACACTGTGCCAGACCTAGAGCTATGGGCATTGGCCAGCATACCGGCCGCATTCTGTTGCTTGGACACCTGTGCCAAAAGGGAGGGTGGGTGTTTCAGAAGAGGAGTCTCTCCCTGTTTAAGAATTAGGAGCTTTGGATTTATAATACCAGAGGACTGAACGGAGTGGCAGGCCTCTGGGTTGGTCTCTGTGGTCACAGCAACATTCTTAACTTTCTGTGATGGAGTCTCTATCAAATTAGGATTATCTTTGGTCCCTTCATGCGAAGAAACACAGGCCTCAGGTCTTGTGGCACTTACAACAGTGACTCCTGTGGACTGTTTCAGAGAGGGCAGGTTTTTTATATGGGAAACATGTATCGAAGTGTCAAGGGTTGAGGCCATCTCTATCTCCTCTCCGGCGACTACTTCTATTGGGCAAATGAGAGACGATGAAGCAGCAGCCGTTTCTGCTTCCTGTGTTTTGGGAGGTGTTTGAATTATAGGGGAAACAGTCACCTCTGTTTGGTCTGAGACTGCCATATCGGTCTGAAGACAAGGTTCCACAATTTGTGCATTGGTGCCAGTCTGTTCAATGGTGAACGAAACAGGTGCACCAGCAGCCGCTTGGACTAAACAAACCTCATGTGAGTCAGTCAGTTCAACCGCTTGGCTAGCATCTAATACTAAATGCTGCTCCACAGCAGCTATCATTGTGTTTTGCATGGACATGTTATGAGAATTATCAGAGCAAACCTCCATGTCATTTGTTTCATGTGATGAAGAGAAGGCCTGTTGGGAATTGATGTCATTGTTAGGAGGTTCAAGATGTGTCTCTATGTCCTCTTTGCCGGTGTACTCCTCAGAGTGCTCTAATAGCGCATTGAATAAGTTCACTTCATAGCCTGGCGAGTGGGGCATGTGTGCACTACTAGTGGCACAGATTGTTTCTTCAGCAACCTCCTCCACCAGGCCGCAAATCTCATACATTTCTACAGGCTGCGAGTCTATCTCAATATCTGACTGAATACTTTCTCCGTACAGCTTTGGTTCTCCAGTCGACAGTTCAGTGCTCAGCTCATTAACAACAGCAGCCTGACAGACACTGCCATCCTCCTGTTGTAAGAGGTAACTCTGATTCAGATGCATGTCAGACCAATCCCCACTGATATGAGCCTCTTCCCTGACAATCACAATTCCTGAACCGCCAGCTGAGTGCACGAGCTCAGAGATCAGAGGAGTCTCGACTGCGAGGTCTTGATCAGTAGGATGAGATGTTTCTGCTTCAACAAACTCCACCTGCCTTGAGTCTAGGTCTGTATCGAATGAATGGGGACCAGAAAGGGGCTCTGCAGAACTCTCCTGGAGGGAAGAGCACTCTGGCAGCGCTGCAAAGTTTGACGAGGAAGCGGCCGTGTCTGTTTGCTCCTCTTGCTTGCTCGTCTCCATGGGCTCTCCTGCTGGGGGCTGGCAGCTCCCCTCGATGTCGTTCCTCTCCTCCCTGCCATCTGTGCTGCTGGACAATCCTTCACCAGGGCACGCAGAGACTCCAGAGGTTGTTTCTGCAGCCTCTTGCGCCTCAAGCATTTCACATGAAGGTGGTTGTGTTTCTTTGTGAGAGATTTCAACAAGCTCTTCATAATGCTCGTGTATTTCAACCGATTCCATGGCATTTCCTCCCTGTGTCTCTCTACCATCGTTTGAGATCTGTTTGATGATTTTGAGCTGAGTTGTTGAGAAGTCAGTTTGTTTGCTCTCACTACTGTCGGACAAGGGTACTGAGAGTGGAGGTGGTTTTGTGTTTTGGTGACCACCTGCTTGCTCCACAGAGTCAGATAGAGGTATGTGGCTGCTTTGATTTGCCTGAGCAAGTGGATCCTTGTGGGACTGCTCCATACCTCTATCTTCTGTGGTGTCTTTAACTGTAAATTCAACACTGGACTGCAGGACAGGAGGCGAGGAGGAGGTGGAGCAGAATTGAGAGTGAGGTTGTGGGAGGATATTTCTGACTGTGTGCTCTCTTCCACCAAGTTCCTTGTTTGTTCCAGTCTCTGGTTTATATTCCAATGTGTCTCTGTCTGAAATAGGTTCTCCCTCCTCTGTCCCAGTAATAACCAGTCCACCAGCCTCTCCTTGTGGCTGAGTCTGGTTTGACTGACTATCTGAGTGGCTTTTTTCTTTATCAGTTTGTGACCCGTAATGCGACTCTTGCGCTGTGCTGTCAGCCTGTGTGTCTGAGGGGGGAGGAGGAGGAAAGGGTGCTGGGACCCTTTGCGTCTCAGTAGAGGGATTGCAGTCCTCAATGAGGGATGTTGGCAAGGATCCTCCAGCTCCGACAGCCTCGGCGACACTCTCCACCTTGGGCCCTTCCTCCACAAGGACGTCCTTGGCGTCTGTGCTGACCGGAAGAGTCTCAGGTGAGGCGGTTGGAGGGGCCTTCTCCACGCTGAGGAATGCTGAGTCGTTGCTCTCTGGTGATGGCACCTTGGACGGGTTGGTGAGCGGTGGGACTGGGAGGGGGGCAGCTGCGACCGGCTGCGGGGCATGCTGAGGTGACACCCCAGCCACATTCTGTGCAGCCTGGGGGTCACCACCCAGCACATCCACAGCCGGAGGGGCACACTGCTGCACCGCCTCCTCCCCAGAGCTTCCTCCCTCTGTGCTGCCCTGGCTACACACTGCACCTGGGGGATGATACAAGGCATTATTTAAATGTCTGGATGAAGTGAGCAATACACTAAAAGTTAAAAAGGAATGGGTGTAGAAAAGAAACTCAGCACAACAATCTCTCTAAGAAGGGATACACAGTGGCTATATTGAAATTTCATAATTTATGTGAATATAGGACATGCTATACGTCTCACCACCTACAATCCATCCAACTCATTTGATAAAATAGGACTTAAAAATGGCATGGCACACACACATCTACCTCTAAAACAAAATGTTGACCAAATGTAATCATACAAGCTAGGCAAATAATCTATTAAAGTTAGGACATAAAAACTTCAAGCCCAATTAAGGTAATAAACCCTGAATTTCTAAACCCTGATGTTAAGAAATTTGAAGCATTTGTTAAACTTTAATATTCAACATTTCAAGGTATAATCCCACAATTCCTTTTTTATTTCCAATTGTGAAATGATTTTTTTCTCTGCCACACTTTTATTTTCAACAACTTATCATGCGAAGACTGAGTGTATGAAACATTATAAAATAGACACAGCACAAGGAAGCATGGTGTGTTTCCTTTTTCTTTCATTGCTCAGATTTCTCTGTGTCCGGCACTATGGCATCACTATTGATATGCATACATACTGGATTAGCCTAATATCTGTGCTGAGCAACTACTTCTCACCTGTTTGTGGTGTGAGACACAGATCTTCCGTGCTTTCTACTTCCAGGATGCTGAGATTAGGGTCCCCTCCACATATTCTGGGGAAGCGAAAATAGGAACGGTTGGTAATATGATTCAGGAGACCAATGAACTACTACTACATATCCTTCCACTTTACTATCAATTTGCTGCTATAAATTAGCAGGCTAGCAATAGTGGTTATATAAGGTTGTGTGAATTTATTATGTTATACTGGTGTCTGGGACTGAACGTGGTAAAGCTAGACGAGTTCCAATATGTATGTGATTAGTAAACAAAAATACAATGTGTGGGACGGTAACATGTCACGTCACGAGAACAGCAATAGCACCCAGGTGGCTAGGCTGGCTAAATAGTGCTAGCATGAACGCTATATATTAGATTGTGCTTGAGTCGCTGTCTTGCGGCAGTAATTAAAATACTCCATAAGAGAACCCGACACGGGCATCTCTATGGCTTGGACTATAAGTTGTGTTTATTGCACTCGCCACTCGAATACTTTGGAATTCTGCAGCACGCGCCTCCAAGCTAAAAGCCGGCGACCAAGCGCGCGGGCCTCCAGTCATTCATTTCATACTCGTAAATGCAAGTGGTATTCATTGTGGCTAGTGGTAGCCGCATCAACTTATACATAACACTGCCTAGCCCAATAAAGAAATTTTCGTATTGATTCAGTAGCAGTGCAGTGACTGTGTGAAATGAAACCATTATCGTATTTCTGTTCTTGTCTAAGGGTGGCAATGACACTACAAGCTGAGAACCGTGTTGTTGATAAAATGTAGATAACTAAGGCAGCTAACGTTTATGTTGAACATTGCTGGATTTGGCTAGTTAAGTTAGCTAGCTAGCATGTACAATGGTATACACTGCTTGGCTGGCACTACTGGAAAGATTGCTAACGTTAACTAGCAAGCTAGAAGAGTTGGTAGGTGCATTCACTGGATGCGCAGGCGCCCCATCCCACCCGCAGTTATGTAATGCTCTTGCTTGAAAGAAGCCAGTTAAGGGGAGCACATTTCATAAGTTACTTTACAACGAGACAAAACATGAGAAAAAGTCGCATTAAAACCCGCTTCTCCATGCACTACTGAGGGGCACAATCACTCGTGACGTCATTGCGCGGGGTCAAATCTCTAACTACGAAAAATTATCAATTTAAATTATACATTCTCAACGAGTAATAATTGTTGCTTCATAACTGAATGTTATAAAATGGCAAAAATAAATGTTACAAAGTTCCATATAAATTTTGCAATGATTATAAGGGGGACTTAGGGGGGTTCAAGGCATCCCACAGCTGCATCTTCCGCAGCGACGTTAAGGGAAACGATTGTACACTACTCTCCGAGTTCGCTGGCCGGCATTTAAAAATTGAAATTGTGCAATGTCGTGACCTTGATATTTGTTCTTCTTCAGTGCTACACAGCCATGAGATACGGTTTCAACGTAAGGTGCTGAAATACACAACCAAGAAAAATGAAATCTGTTTGTGTCTGTCTTAAGTTGTAGCCCCCCCTAATGCCCCCCTAATACTTCCTCCATGCCCCCCCTCTCAAGGCCGCCATCTTAAGTTCCCACCTACCTGAAATTTCCGACCAATTTTCTTTTACTAAATTCTCGTTGAAGGAGTCGTCATCCGCATAAAATCGCACTCAATCCGTGATGCTAGTAATCCAAACTGTCTCCCGGTACCCAACGAGGTACAAGTAGGTCTGCGGGAAGAAGTTAAAATACGGACCGGGAGAGAGTGGGTTTCGGCGCAGAATGTAGCGGTTGCGGGGAGGAGACTTTACGCAGCGAAATGGTGGAGGACCGCTGCTGCTGACAAAGTGCAGAACACAGGCAAATCTCGCGAGATCTGGTCCAGCGCGCCACTTGAAATTTTTATATTTCTGAATTCTGATATATATGTGTATTTTCTTGCCAGTTAGGTAAGAGTTTAATTATGGCAGACATTTATTTTGTTTTCGTTACATCCGTTGCCTGAAATGTCGCCATATAAAGGATTTATTTTCACCGGTGCCCCAGTGTTATTACCGAAACCACTGAAAGGATACTAGTGATAATTTGCTCATATTTGTTTGTCAGGCAACGCTCTGATGGAGACAGAGAAATGCAGCCTGTTGTTCCTCGATTAATAGACACCATCGGATCACAACGAGGCTACACACATGGTTTCAAAGATACGAGTGGTGGGGATACTTACCACTGTTTATAAACACACGATGATCACAGAACCAGGACACTCATCCGGTCCAGTTCACAGTGTATAAGCAGTTACAGATTAAAGGGGGTTCAGAGAGGCATGGTGACATCCTGGACGTCATCGGCAATTGGTAAATGACTCCTCATAAATAAATGTAAAGGAAAGCCTTTCTTGCCTACAATCTCTCATATTAAATAAGAACAATTGGCCTTTGGGCTAAAACATTGTTCTAAGGAGTTGATAAACATGACAGGTGGCTATAGTTTATGCCTTCTGGTCTCAGTCTGGATTGCCTTTGGTCAGGCGATACAGTCAGTGCATTGACAAATAATAAGCACACAAATGCCTTAATTGCCTGCATGGAATAAATTAGAAATTCAAACAAAAGACCCACACAACTGAGTAAACAACAATTCATTTAATAATTAATCTTTGTGGTCTCTAGGGGAGGGGGTTTGAAAGGTATAAAATGGTCATATTAAAATAATCGACCCAATGTCTTTTCCTCCTCTCAGTATACCCACTGTCTAGTTGTCTTTTGACAAGTCCTTTTATTTTTCAGTTCTTCAGCAGATGTCCCACTTGTCCATGTATATAACTTATTTTTGTTGATGAAACATCTCGGCAGTTCAACGTACAAGGCTCCCAATAGTCCCAAATGTGATATAACACACAACCAACGACGACACACACGCAAACCTCCCTCTCAGCATATTAACAAAGTCATAGATCAGATCCTTGAAGAGGCCAGAGGTTGCAATGGTTACGGCTTTATGTTCACAAGCATTTAAAAGTTTTCTGTGAAGCAAGCCTTTTGCTTTGTCTTTTGCATGACTTGAAACAACTTATTACTACCTGGGGAGAGAGTACTGGTTGATACCTGAAACAATGACAAATAACATAACAGTGAATATATTTATTATTATAGAAGATAATTAATGTTAAGAATAATAATTACAAAGGCAATTTCACTATACTACTATAATCTGGTCCTGCTCATATACTGAGTCAGAGAATGGGAAACAGTTACAGGAAGTTCTAAAATATTGTGTCCACCCACACAGTGTAGTACAGTTCATGTCACCATTCATCCTTTGAAAATAAAATAAAATAAAATAAAATGGAAAAAAAAAAAAACATGGTGGAGAATCTCATCACAGAAGTGGTGAAGTTGAGGGTTTGGGGTTGGTTTTTTGGGTGAAGCAGAGAACTGAGGTACAGATGCTCACTGATCTTCATTAGTTCATTACGTTTCAGCAGTAATCTACTGTCTTTTCACAATGACACAAAAACAGAACAGAGAACACCCCTTTACCACTGTATTTCTTTAGCTCTTATCCACAATACCGAATCAGGTTTGATTTATGCAAAGGAGGGATTTATAATATCCCATGAGTTTAACCAAGCAAAGGATGAACCCTTAATGTGTTCTGAAAGTGCACATCCCTCTGGAAGCCATTTCCAATCCACTCGGAAAAGGCTTGCTTAAAAGTGTGGATCATAATTCACCTGGCGGGGAGAAACAAACAAAAAAAGCTGTCCTCTGCCTCTTCATACAGCTTTCATAAGAGTACTGTAATAACCAACAGCCAATATAAAATAAAAATACACAAGGATGCACAGAAACCATGTACCTTTAAATTGCACTGATAGAACCATTGGAGATATTCCTAGTCACACTGATGAGTCTTGCATTTCCCTCCCTACTGTCATCTCCCAGCCAATCAGGGTTACCCTTTTTTTGGGGGGGAGGGGCTGGAACCGTGCTTGTGTGACTGGGAGGGCTGGGTTTAGTAGTTTGTAAGGGGGCAAGGGGGCAGGTTGAGAGCAGCACAGTGATCCTGACATTTCCCTTGATCTCCTCTCCAGTGTTGTCCCTGTACTATCTGGACTCTCCGTCTTTGTGGGCGCTGTACAGTGCCAGCTCGCCTGGCCCTCCGAGTCTGGAGCTGCGGGGAGGGGTGGACGACCGGCTGGTCACGGACGGAATGAGGGGAGGCGGCGCCCCCACTGACAGAGCTCCCACCAAGCCGGAGGGCGTCTTTGCCAGGATGCCATTGGGCACATGGTGTGGGTGTAGCGGTCCCAGACGGGAGTAAAGGCCCGCGTGGTGCTGGGAAGTGGCAGAAGCTCCTGGAGGGAGCGCATGGTGGAGAAGGCCTGGGTGAAGCTGCTCCAGGTGGGCGGCAGTAGCAGCGTGAGAGGGGCTGGGCAGGTGGGAGCCGGTGGAGAGGTGCGGGTGGGGGTGCATCCCGAAATAGCGAGCTCGCTCAAAGTCTTCCCTCAGGATTTGGGCGCGCTGCTCCTCGTCCATCAGGCCTCCTCCCGGCGGTCCAAGCTGAGGAGGCCTGTCAAAATGATGCGCCATCAGGCCGAACTCCGGGCGGACAGCAGAGGCGGAGGCAGAAGAGGTAGACGTCTGAGGATGGTGAGGGGCGGCTGCTGCCTCCAGGAAGCGCTGAGCGTGTTGCTGCTGGAGCAGGCGAGCAAGATGGGGGTCGGAGCGCAGCGCTAGATGAGGGTCTGACCGCAGTGCCATAGCCTCCCTACGTTGCTGATGTTGATGCTGGGCCGCCAGCTCCCTCCAGGGGTCCCATGTGAAGCTGTGTGGAGCCTGGGACGGTCCCTGGGCCGGGCCATGGGCAAACCGTTCCCCTCCTGGACCCACCATCAGCCCTCCAGCCCCTGCCGTGCTCCCCAGGTACGCCTCAATGGCCCTAGAGCGCTCCAGCAGGGAGAGGTGGTGATGGGGAGGAGGGTGCGGAGTGGGCGGGGGGATGGGAACGCCGGGAGTGGGAGTCAGTGACAACGAAGAAGAGGAAGGGGTACCGGAGCTAGGATGGTGCGGGTGGCTGTTGGGGCGGTCAAAGCTGTGGCTGGGTGCTGGGGGAGGGTGCAGGGTGATGGGGA
>OMLF01037430.1:30581-42642 GCA_900302615.1 Holocentrus rufus | reverse complement strand
CACCTTCACCACAGTGAGCAGGCCTTCGTTGGTGGTGGGGTCAGTGGGGATGGAGAAGCGTCCGGTCGGGTCTCCAGAGGTGATGCGGTAGACGGCGGTCCAGGCTGAGGTGTGAGGCTGGTCTTTATCTGTCACTGTCAGGTTCGCCACGATCACGTTCACCCGGTTCTCCTGCACCTCCCCGAAGTACTGACATGTGCAGAAACAAAAAAATGCTTTTTATTAAAAGTGCTACATTTTTAATCATCATCATTGTCAAAATAATTATAACTTCCTTTCTTACACAGCCAAGTTAAATAGTTGAATTTGCTTGGTCAATAAAATCATTCTGTGGTGCAATAATTCTGAAAATGAACTTCATTATGAATAACTGATCATTTCTATGTATTGTCAT
The DNA here is from genome assembly GCA_900302615.1 of Holocentrus rufus. NCBI lineage: Eukaryota > Metazoa > Chordata > Actinopteri > Holocentriformes > Holocentridae > Holocentrus > Holocentrus rufus. Next base: position 42,248 of record OMLF01037430.1, on the reverse strand, counting down.
TTCAAACAGGTTTGATATTTCACACAGATATCAAATCAAATTATAACAGCAAATAACCAAAAAAGCACATGGTAACGTAGCGACGTGATGTCATGCAGTAACAACTATAATATAGTAAAGTACAGCAGGCGAACGTAGCTGAAGTTTTTGAAAGCTTAAAAATCCTTACAAATGTAATATTTAGTCTCAAATAAAGTCTTTCTTTCATAAACAGCAGAGTAACAAGCAGGATGTCTGCTGATCAGCGTCTGTGTTGATCTGTGATGATGAGCAGCAGGCTGAGCTTCATCTCTGATACCTGCTATAAACCAGTGAGACTAGCCTCTACCTCACTGCAGTGGTTTTTCTAATGCTGGTGTTTCTACAGATAAAGACCACATTTCCCATCAGCCTCGCTGCTTCCCTGAAGAGGATCAGCATGTTGAGTTTTAGCTCTGCTTGTGTTGGCAGAACAGCTGTGTGGTGTTTGTGGAAGTGGTCTGTGTAGACCCGTACTGTGTCTGTGGTGAACTCAGGAGGGTTGTCGTTGACATCAGTGATCCTGATGATAGCCGTGGCGGTGTTGGACAGGCCGTAGGTGGGGTTTCCCTCCATGTCGGTGGCCTGGATGATTAGAGTGTACTGAGGAACTTTCTGGAAGAAGAAAGAGGCAAAATATTACAGAAATGCTAAACTTGATCAAATGGAACTCTGTACTTTGGTTGGGAGTGAGAGAGACAAGCATGTGTTGATAATCTGTGGACCGACTGCCTGTTCTAAACCAAATACACAATTACCATATGGTTCCTACTCTCCCACCACTGGCTTTGTTTGCGTTTTGAATTTGGATCAAATCAGACTGAAGCGATGTTTCTATCTCTGACTGATTGCCTGACCTCAACACAACAAATCTAATCACAATTTAATCTGATATTTGGACTCATATCGTGATTGCTCGTTAACTCGGGTGGATCCGTTGGACTCGTCTGAGGTCTTGAACACTTTGAACACTGATGTACTCAGACAGCTGTTCTTTTTGACCATGTAAATAAAATACTAGAATTGTGTGACAGAAAATGATCCTCATACATCTGTCATCCAAGTGTCCTACACATGTGTCTGTTGTTTCAACCCTTGCTATTCATACACACAATAAACTTATTATATTGTGCGCTCATTCATATCTGGATATAAAAAGACAAAGAACGCAGTGGAAGACCTTGTTGCTGTGCAAACTAACTGACAGAACTGTAGCTCTCTAACTTCAGAATCTGTTTCCAGGCATGGTCTTCTTCCAAAGTCAGAAGTTTAAAAGACAATGAAAAGAAGAATCCAGCAGATTTATGTCCATCTTCAAATTCAACTTATGGTTTGATTGTGTGTGTGATTTTTGGTCACGTGGTTGACATGGTAATCTTAAGGCTTCACACAGCTGCCCTGCCGGAACATTCCTGAGTCATAGGATTGTCACAATAACGTATCCCAGAATAGTAAAACCACCTCTGCTTACACACAAGCATGTGCCATGATATTTCCAGAACAACAGTCTGTGTGAAAGAGCCCACAGAATTTTTCTGTTCCACTTCAGACCCTTCTTGTGCCTGTCCTGCTGGGTTTCTCAGGGGACTGACACTGTGTGCAGAGTCTTCTGATTGGTCCTCTTTATCACTTCCTTTGGACTGTAACTAACCAAACCAACTGTGGGACAGCACAAGACCTTCCTCGTTCCAACAGGTCTAAAAACCTGTGGAGACCAGCTGCAGACTCAGAAGCAAAAACAAATATTTTCTTGTACATTTTCATTTTCATCTTAAACTTTATTTTGATGATTAAATTATATCAAAGATCTCTTGCTGATTAATGTCAAGATAATCCTTTTTTTTTTTTACAGATTTAGAAATTCTGCTGTGCTTCTGTCTACTCATCATAGCATTCTCATGTCTACATGAAGCTGTCAAAGCACTGCTATATTCACTCATCACCAACTACAGTCAATAAGCAGGTGAGAAGAGCGATAGAATAACTGACTACGTTTTGGATTTTAAGAGAGAAAGAAAGTGGAAGTTCAGCTCCGTGTCACAGATCAAACATACAGACCTCTCACTGCAAACTGATTTAAGCAAACAATATTTGAAACTAAATGTTCAGCCACCATTCATGATGCTCAGTTCTGCAATCTACTCCAAAGACTCGAAGAAAACAACATAAAGAGACAAACCTGATCAATTTCTGGCTAAAAGAAAAAGGAGCTTTCCATGGAAATTCAGCTACAAGTGGGGAGTCACTGGCAAATCCTTTAGACAGGATCTAAAAGAGTTGTTTGTCTTGGCTGTTGGACCCAAAGAGCCGTGTGAACAGTTTTAACTTCTAGTTTGTACACTGAAGGAGTTCAAGTTCAGGTTCAAGTTCAAGTTTATATATAGACCTTAATCACTGTTAAAAGTCTCACAGGGCTTTACAGACCCACAGTTTACAGAAAACACATGACCTGAACCCTCAGAGCATGCAAGAAAAAACCCCAACAGGGGAAAAATGGGAGAAATCTTCTTCAGAGAGAGAGAGAGAGAGAGAGAGAGAGGGAAGCCTCTCCAGGCCGGCCAGGAGTGCAGTGGATGCCGAGTGGGCAATTAACTCAAATTAAATCCAATCCAGTCACTTCAAATCAAATCAAATCTGGTCTAATCTAATCTAATCATAACAAATTATAGGAAATATGCCAAAAAGAACAACAAACAACATCAAACAGGCAAAGTCTAAAGCAAGAAGAGCATCAAGCTGTGTTGTCCTATAATCTGTATTTGTTCAAACACTGAGGGATTTAACACCCAGTCGAGCTTTTAAACTGAAGTCAGCTGAGCAGACCAGGTTCTTCTGACCTATTTTCTTTCTTCTTCTTTTGATCATTACTATTATTATTATACCAAAACATTTATAGCCATGATTCTACTCTTCCATGTTGTCCATTAAACCACATGCCTTTCTCTACTGCAATTAAAACACACGATGTTTCAGGCTGAGCTTCAACAGGACAGGAAGCAGGAAGTCGGTGCACCTGGCAACACAGCCGCTCTGTGAGACGACTGGAGGGAACGGCCTGTTCTCACAGACTTCTGAACCTCACAAAGTCTTGAAGACCCTTCGTGGAGATGGAAGATCTACTTCACACTGTGTTTTCAGGATTAGATCCCAACCAATACTGGATCTTTGGTAGCCAATATCAAGATATGGAAATAAAAAAACTTTTTTTTTAACAGTCTACATAAAAATACACACTTGTAGCAAGAAATTTCGTAATCAAACACTTGTAATAGAGATCTGTGCTGGAGGCTGGATATTTTACAGTTAAAAAATAAACTTCTTAACTTGGAAGCTTTGTGGGTCTGTGAACCCAAAACATGAGAGTTTGTGCAGCTGTTTTTTATGGACTCTGCTCTACTCACATTGTCGCCCTCATCACACTGAAATGGCAATTTGAATGTGAAGGTAAACGTGTCTACTGGTTAGAAAAAAGATTTCATGGTGAAACAGACATGTCGAGCAAACACAAGTGTTCATGTGATTTTGGAGGATTCATTTGGGCAAATAAAAACAGGACAGAGCAGCAGTGTTGGGACATGGATTCAGTAGATAGACGAACTTCATTTCTTTAATACCAAAACTGCACCTGATTTGTCCTGACACACCCTGCACGATGTTCCACACTCATTTCAGTCTAAGTGATGTCACAGCGTGGGACAAGATTACGAAATGAGTTAAGGGAAAAAATCCACTGGTGTCTAGAGAAGCTATGATGTCATCAGAGACACCGGCTGCACCTGCACCCCTAAACAGAATGTATCTTAGACCACATGGCCCAACAAATGCAGGTTTCTGTCACACACACACACACACACACCTCCCGATCGAGGCCTGCAGCGACAGTGATGATGTCACCGGTCTTGTTGTTAATGGTAAACATGTTGGAGGATGGGCTCTGGGGATTCTGGGACAGGATCTTGTATCGCAGCATCCCATTGGCTGTCTTTGGATCGTCTTTGTCCACGGCCGTCACTGTCATCACGAGGGAGCCTGGAGGACACACAGACAACATGAGGAGATGAAGAACTAAATGCTTACATCAGATGTGTGTGTGTGTGTGTGTGTGTGTGTGTGTGTGTGTGTGTGGTTACCAGGCTTGGATCCCTCGGGCACAGAGCCATTGAAGGTGCTGTGTGTGAACTCTGGTCTGTTGTCGTTCATGTCGATGACGTTGATGACGATGTCGATGGGGTTCTCCACCTGGTTCCCATTCAGATCTACAGCGTGGGCTCGCAACTGCACACACACACACACACACACACACACACACACACACACACACACACACACACACACACACACACACACAAGTCAAGTGGCTGATCAGTGTGCTCACTTTTGATGCAAATGTAAAAGTCCTTCATGAGCTGATGGTTCTTTGGTCGCCTCTCCAACTCTGAGCCGTTTCATTTCCTTATTGTTCTGATGCCTGTAGAGTTTCTGTAGTTTCCTTCCATTCAAACTGGTTAAATGAAACATTAGCCCAGTGTTCCCACACTGTCAACTGGAAAATAAACAGAACAAAATACTACAAACATACAGTACATGACATAGATAACTTGTTTTGTTTATGTATTATGATTTATTTTGCAAACATCACATGAACAAAACTAAAAATAAGTATTAAATACATAAAAAATAAATACAATAAATAAATATTACATCTGGTGAATAACTGGTTTGTTATTCACCAGACAAAATTCCATGATATTCCAGGACAAGAATTTCCTAAATGGCCGGACTTTCCCCGTCTGGATTAACTGAACAAAATCCCACGACTTTCTGGAAACCACTGAGAAAAGATTCTTGGAAGAGAAAAAAGGAGCCAAGACTGAAAAGAAGCTCAAACAGGTGATCTGGTTTTGCACATCCAGTCTGAGACATGAAACAACTTCCTGTTTCTTGTGTGAAACACAGAGGTGAACAGGGCGATGTGGAAACCTAAATCACTTGGTGGCTGACACCGGACAGAGTGAGAGCAATTCAGAGATAATAAAACCTTAATGCTTCTTTTTCTTTTTATGTCCTTCTTTATAGTTTTTATGAAGCCATCTTCAGCCTTTGCACGTTCAACACGGCCTTCACTCAGACTGTCGACAATCTAACAAGCTGAAAGTGACCATGATGTCCCTCATGACCGGTGCAGGTCATCCTGGTGTCACTGTGTTTTGTTTTTTGGTCTGTGATGTTTGGTGTTGCTGTTTGAAGCTTGAGGACTTTTTGGCCTGTTGGTGGCGCTGTTTCGGGCCTAATTTCATTTTATGGATACTGGATATTAATGTAAAAACACATCATTCCTCAAAGGTTCATCAGATTTAACCCAGCGGTGTCTGAGGTATTGAAGGTGTTGGCCTGGTGGTGGCGCTGTGGTGGACAATCAGGGATATATTCAAAATGCTGGAGCCTCGTGTCAAAATCCATCCAAACCAGGCAGGAAGTGATGTGATGGACTCGGCCTAATCCGCAGGGCCTCGCCTGGTCTTCACTCACGGAGAACAAAAACAGACTGAACAAAAGCAGATTGCCTACATCTCTAGAAAAGATAAATACCAGTTAAATCAATGGGCAGCATCTTGAGCTGTCACATATCTGTTGCCAAAGTCACTCACACTGAGAAGCTTGGCAGCTGTGCCTCGAGCGATATGCTTTTATTAAAAACAGGATCTATTCCAATCAGTGTCGTCATCTCTGATATGATGGATATGTTGCATTTGACTGATGACAAATTTATTGCAGAATTGATCAGCTATGTCTATGGGAAGCCCCTAACCACAACAGACTGATGAGACATTTTGATCAGATTCAGATCATTTGTCTCAGAGGCTTTTTAGATTCAATGGGAAACACTGAACTCTTCCAAGGCCAGAGTAATGACAGTGAATTCTGTTTCATGGAAGATTGTGTTTCAATCCTTATCAATGTTGGCGTTCACAAATGCCAGCAAGCATTTGGGCCAGCATGCTGAATATGAAATGTGAAATGAAAACCGCTGCGAACTGCAGAAAACATCAATACACTGAGAGGATTGGAAACATCTCTGGGAACAAAACAGATTTCCAGTTTTAATATGAGTTCAGTGAACGTAACCATCACTCTGAAAACCATGGACCTGTTTTATAACAGCCTCTGATGTTCTGACAGCTGCATTATAGCTTTAGATCTAAATCCATCAAAACAGATTTTTTTTCTTTATCTTTGCAACATTAAAGCAGTCAAAGATATTAAATATCAGCAAAAAAAAAGCTCATCTGCAGCTTCAGTCCAGACCCACCGGTGTGGATCAGCCTTCAGCCTCGTTAGTTTGTTCCTTTACGACGTATGCAGCATCTGTATGAGGCTCGAGCAGCCAAAGCCAGCTCCCTCATGAATAAACATCCTGGCCGAGCCCGGCTCCAGCTCTGACAACTACATCGAACTGCATGAATATTCATCAGACGGCTTAAATGCAAATCACCCTGCTGCGACTCCAGATTTCCATTCCCTTGTGCGAGTTGTGTGTCTGCATTTCTGCAGATCAAAAGGTTACACTTTGCTCTGTGAGGTGTGTGTGACTGTATTAGATATGGTGTGCAAACTCTAACAGCCTTTTTTCCACAGCCATTCTGCTTGGCGCGTGTGTGTGACGGAGAGAATATATGCGGGGGAAAGTGGCAGGAAAGGTGGAAATAAACAGACGGGGATGATGTGCAACAGAAGCAGTGAGTCAAACTGGAAATCAAGACGTCCGTCAAGTACAGTTGCACGGTGCTAAGTGGATCATCTTTATCTTTTCCATTTATTCCAATGAATGGAGAAATGTTTTGAAAAGCAAGTCAAGAAAGACATCCAGTCCTGCTTTTATTTCTTTTCTGACAGATTCCTCAAAAATGTAATTACAGTCACAGGAGCCTATGAACCAGTTCCAGTTTGTACACTGGTTGCTTCTTCATCAAAACCTTGGAGGATGAAGCATCTCATCGTTGTGTTTTGGCATTTTCACAGTGACACTGAGCGACCCATGGGTGTGCTACAAGTCAAAATTAAAAATCAAAACAACAAGTCATGTCATCACGCGCTGTATTCTTGAATGATTTGAACTCTGGTTCCTATATCCAGCTGTCCTTGCTCTACAAGTCTGCCTCCAGGCCCAAACTTACAACTCGATGTCTTTCAAGACACAAGACACGTGTCAGTCACCTCCTGAAAACTGAAATGGTGCAGAAACACACCAGGATCTGTTGAGTGTTGTACAGGGCTGTGGAGAAGAAACTAATTCCTGCTTCCATGATATCAGGTAAGTTTCTGTAGTCATGAGCAGTTCTGATGAGAGGCTGGAAGAGGGGCTTCACAAATACTCACACCTCTATGACTGAAGCAGACTATATCACAGAGATCTTCATGAAGATCTTAAAGCCTCAATCTGCATTTTGTGCAACAGCAGAGCTGTCACAAAGTGGCTGAGTCAACACGGTCCACGTTCCCAATAGACTCTATGTAGTTGAGTCCACATGAGCTGCAAATATGGACCATGTTGACTCAGCTGCTTTATGATGGCAGAGGTGTCGCACATTCTGCAGACTGGGGCTTTCACTCCATCCAAAGCCATCAGTATCTGCATGGCACTGGACAAATCCCACACCATAAACTCCAGACATCACATACTGACATGTTGCCATGGACACACGACGCTCAACAACACACCGGTGTACGGAGTAAAAATGCCCAAGAACTGTTTTCTCCTCCCTTCAGAGACCAAATAGCAGCCACTTCCAAAACAGGGAATTTGTATATTTGTTAAAATGTAAGAGAAAAAAACATTTTTAGCAGAAAATGTACAAGAGGATGGTTGAAACCCTCACCACTGTGCACTGGCCAGTTTGGACACAAGAACACAGCCAAGATTGGTGGCAGCTGATCATGGTGGACTCTCAATGAGGTGGACCAGTTTAATGTTTGAGGTGTTGTTCCACGCCTCCCTGCTTTTGTGTTCCAAAGATTCATGTTTCTGCTTCGGGGATGTTTTCATTGTACGACGTTTCGCTTTCAGAGTTTTGTTTGATGCGTCTCGGTCAGATGGATGCATTTAAACTTGTATGACATCTGTCTCAAATACATGTCAAACCTTTGAAGGTGGTTTCAGCAGTAAGATGTATCTGTCTTATACATGCATCTTCATGTTTATAGAGATAAAGCCTGTCCAGGTAGAACTCAGATACACAACATGACCAGGTGTAAATGTGGTTTATCTTTTCGTACCTTGAAAAAGTTTGTCTAAGTTTGTGTTTCTTCTCCATGTAGCAGTTTGACTTTATATCTCTGCTGTCCTTTGGTCCCTTGTGGCTGCCTGCTAACTACAGAATGACTTTAACATCTTGCTGTTGGTTTAAAAAGGTTCTTCATTGTCTTGTACCTCAGTTTGCGTCTGCACTTTCGTGCCCTTGCGGCGCTGCTCAGTCCCTTAAGTCCTCTAATCAGACTCTCTTGGCGGTCCCTAAAACTAAAGGGTAATTGCGCTTTTGCTGCTCCAGCCCTTAGATTATGGAAAAACCTTCCCCAAAGTGTGAGATCAGCAGAACCCATTGGCTTTTTAAAATATTAATTCAACACTCAGGGTCTTTCTATGTGGCATTTCAATGTGACTGATTGTTTAGCAGATTTTTTTTGTAAAGTGCTTGGCCTTTTTTCACTTTTTAGCTTGTTTCTAACTTCGTCATATTGCTCTTTTAACAAGGTTCAAACACTTTTTTTTTTTCTTTACTAATGGCTTCCAGTGACTTTTCTGTCAGTTCTCTAAGTTTTAGTTTAATTTTCAAAAGCAAAAGAAACATTTCATTTGCCTCTGAAAAGCTGTTTAACACTTTATGTTGTAAAAGTCAGTCTGTATTTCAAATACTGTATGTGAGCCTCTCTGGAACAAATGAGGAACAAACACACACCTGGACAAGTTTTCCATTTTTGAATTCCAGTCCAAACTGAAACACATTTTGACCAGAGGTACAATCAGCTGTTTTCAACTTTCTTTGACAGACAGAGACAAAGTGATGCATGAACATGCACAAGAGAAATGCCAAAGCACTTCAACAGTTACTCCACCCTTTCCAAAGCTTTTAGAAAATTATCATTTTCTCGCTTTCTGAGCTCGGTAACAAAGTGTTTTGGGTTTAAGTTGCTGTAAAGTTTACTGGACTAAAAACAGCTATGGAGTGTGAACCAGAATGTTTTCATCCAAATGTCCACAAATCAAACCGTTACTGTGACCTTGACTAAATCTCTTACATGGAAATTGGAGATGTGCTCTCGGTCCAGAGGCTTGGTGACGGACAGCTGGCCTGAGATGGGATTGATGATGAAGATGCCGGTTGGCGGCTGGTCGGCCCCGGGGCCTGTCACGCTGTAACGCAGCATGCGGTTCTTATCTCGGTCCGACCGGATCTGAACCAGAGAGAGAGAGAGCAGGAGAGGGTGGAAAGGAAGGAAGGAGGGAAGGAGGAATATGAGGGAGAATTTACAGACAAATATTAGCAGAGATTCATCTTCACTGTTGCTCTTCTTCAACATTATTCCCAAACGTGTGACTGTCTGTTTAAAGGTAAGAAAATAAAACATAAAACTAAAAGCAAACTTTCAGATTTTGACATGGAAGCGTCGTGTATGTCAGCATGACTTTAGGCTAGAAACCGTAACGCTCAGCAGACGCTCGAGGCTGCTGCAAAACAACTACTAAAACCTGACTGGAGCTGACTGGAGTTCAAGCTCAAATACACTTTGATCATCTGTTCTCATCAAAATGAGAACTGGAAGCCGGCACACACACACACACACACACACACACACACATGTGGAGGCAGAAAATGTGGAAAAAGCGGTGACTATGAAAATAAAGATGAAGGAGGAGGAAAATTCAAATCAAGGCCTTCTCTGAGTAACCTGAGGGATCGTTTAGGCCCTAATTGCAATTGTATAATACATCTGAATATTTGAATCCACATTTGAATATTTGAATCTAAACAAGCCTGCTCCGCACCGGCTGGAGACTCAGTGGCTGATAAAGCTGTGTGATCAGCAGGGATGATGAGTGGAAATGAGGAAGGCCTCCCATTAACACACCTCATGTTTGGTACTTAAACCAACAGCAGCAGTGGTAAAACACTGGAGAAGAAACAAACTACACTTCATTCTTATCATTTGCACAAATCCTACAGAAAAAAAAATCAGCTTGGTCAAGTGTTTTCATCTCTAAAATTGGGCACAATTAGGATTTAGGTTTCAGGTTAAAGGAATATTCCAATGTTTTGGGCAAAATATCCTTTTTCTGACTCACACAGACTGAGACAAGATGTCTGATACGATTATCACCTCTGCATGTTCACTGCTTCGGTTCCTATGGGTAGCATTTTGTGTTAGCTTAGCATAAAGACCTGAAGTCTATAGGAGTCATTAGCCAAGCTCTGTCAAAGCAAAAAAAAAAAAAAGCCTAACAGAAACTCTGAAGCTTCTTATTTACACAGTGTAATGTGTACAAACACTGGAGTATTCCTTTAACACTGGGATTAAGTTTAGGTTCAATTTATAATTAGAACTTGGGTTAAAGGTTAAGATTAGATACAGCATTACTTTGAGGAAGTTATGTTGTCCATCCAACCATTCATTTTCCATACACAGGGAAGCCAATCACACACACACACACACACACACACACACACACACACACACATTCACATTCACACCTATGGGCAGTCTGGAGTTGGCAGTGATGTAGTTAAAAAACTGACTGATTCATGTGTCTGTAGTTTCAATGTAAGTTGTGTGTCACGTCATAAATAAACCATCAGTGTCTCTGAACTGGTAAAGTTATTTGACAGTTCCTGCTAAGCTGTAGCCTGTTATGAATGACACACACACCATTCATGAGAAATATTCTATTTATGGAGATAAAAAATATGAAAGGGAAAACACTGTGTATTGCAAAATGTATTAAAGCTTTCTATTCCGCAGCCTATTCAGCGTTTCACAGGCTGTTCGACACGAACAAAGACTAACCATACATGCAGACCACCTGCAAGGCGTTTCAATGTGTGCTCTGAATATTCCACTTATGAAATATGATGGTGCACGTCTGTGATGTTTATAGTAAAACTGAACAATAAGAAATCAGAAACATTTTTGACATCATGACAAAAAAGGTGCTTTCAAGAGGTAACATTAAGTATTAGTATCGATTCAAGGAAGTGGCATTGGTACTGATATCAATAAATACTTAATGATACTCATCTCTGATGTTTGTGTCCATTTTGTTGCTTTGAAGTGCTGCATTGATCGCAGGTAAATTACTTGTTTTGTGCATTATAGCATTTCCCACCTTTTCTACTGCAAGAAAAATGTGTGAATTTATATAAATTTATATAATCAACATTCATGAAATGATGAGGAAACTCTCATCTGGAAATAAGAAAGTGGATAAAGTGGGTTTTATCCTCCACATGTCTGGTGAAGCTGAGGGTTTGTCAGCTGAGGGTCCTCATAAGTATAGTGAGCCAAGTGTGTGTGCGTGTGTGTGTGTGTGTGTGTGTGTGTGTGTGTGTGTGTGTGTGTGTGTCGTACCTGGTACTGGCTGGTGAGGCGGGCGTTGCT
>OMLF01037430.1:14869-24895 GCA_900302615.1 Holocentrus rufus | reverse complement strand
TATAAAAAGTTTGAAGAAGTTTGGCAGTGACTTTGTGTCGGGCCGTGTGACGGGAGCCTGTCTGACACAGAGACGCTCTGCTCACAGTCACAGGGTGTACGGTGGCCAGCAGGGACAAAGTTTCACAAACAGGTCAAGACTAAAGCCTGTATGTACAGCACCTGAGGTGTTCAGATGTTATCATCCCACAGGGCGGCCCGGGTGACCCTCACTGATTTATCCAAACACAAACCTCGGTGAGGTTGGTGGTCATTTTGGATTCCGTTCGTCTGATTCTGTTGTCACTCTCAGAGCGGCAGAAGACTGGCACCGCTCCACTGATGGATGACACGGCTCCTCTTCATGTTTCCTGTGAAGATGTTCGAACAGCTTCCTCTCCTGCGTGTGCGTGTGTCTCTCCTCTTCACCGATGGCGGCGAGCGACGCTGACAGCAGTTGAGGCATATGGCGGCCGGCTATTTCTGGTTTGTGTTTAGAAGAAGAGCCAATGGAGGCCAGTCTCTTCTCTAAACGCACACAGAAGGCCTTATTATCGCTGTTGTACACGGAACAAACTAACAGATGGCGGTTTGACTCGCTTTGTCTCTGCAATCAGCACTTGGCCAACCTCAAACGACTGCTGGGCACAAAAGGCTGTGATTTTATATGTGTACATAGTTCACCCAACATCACTGGAGCCCTGCGGGGGAAATAACAGCCCGTGACGCTCAGACTGTTTAATGATTGTGCCGTTCAAAAAAATTAATGTTCTCTCTCTTTCTCTCTGAAGTGCTTGACATGCACACACACACACACACACACACACACACACACCGAAGCCTGCTGACTCAGATCCAAGTATGCTTTAATGTTTTAATGTTTGAGATAACTGACAATTTCAAAATCTCATCATCTGGTGACTGTAAATGCACATTTATTATACTAGTGCTGAAATTATTAGCGGATTAATTGATTAATTGCTTGACAGAAAATTAACAAATATATATGTTGATAACTGGTTAATAATTTATGCAGTGAAAATGCCAAACATTGTCACATTTCTCCGGTCATATCATTATAAAATGAATGCTTTGTTTTTTGTTTTGTTTTTTTTTGGCTGCTGCTCAGACTGAGGCAGCAGTGTGACGACATCACTTCCCATCAGACTTTCCCATGAGACTAAATGATTTAACAGTTGCTAAGTCACTAATTGAACGTGAAAATAAGCATTGATTATTTGATGTCACTGATCTTATGAATTTTATCTGATGGCTGGGTTCATCATGTATTTATGTGTATTTATTTTGTGGTTTTTCTGGGTGATTCCTGATCTCCGTCTTTGTGGTTTTTGGATTACACAAATTTACACTCCTGGAAAACAAAGCTATTCTAGTCTATTCTATCCTATTCTATTCCAGCTGAAGCCCTGTACTGTAAGTTAAGTTGGAGCCAGCAAAGGTTTTGGATTTATAACGCTTCTGTTTCAGATGAGTCTCTGAATACATGAAAACATGACTAACTCTCCCGGCATTTTACCTCCAACTGTTGTAGTAGAGCTGCTGTGTGACTGAAAGACTCACAGTGTGAATGTTAGCAACTGTATGTAAGTGAAGCAGGACGCTGCCAGAAAAACAGCAAAGAGCTCCACATTTCAGATCAATATCTTCAAAAACAATCCAACAGGGTTGAACCCTCTTAATGTGAATGATCAATGATGCATGATCACCTTGAGGTCATTCACTATTACAAAACTGAGACTCCTGTATCCATTGGACAGTTTAAATGAATACTCCAATGTTTTGGGCAAAATATCCTTTTTCCAACTTACCCAGACTGAGACACGATGTTCAATACCTTTTTCACCTCTGTATGTCCACTGGTTCGGTTCCTGTGGGTAGCATTTTGTGCTAGCTTAGCATGAAGACTTGAAGTCTACAGGAGTCATTAGCCTAGATCCTTCAAAGTGAAAAAAATAAACCTTACATCAACTCTGAAGCTGTCTAATTTACACATTGTATCATGTGTATTTGAAATACACACCTTGGATTTTTTTTTTTTTCCAAAGAGCCATTTTAGAGTTAGATGGTAGGAACTATAACTGCTGAGCATGTGTGTTCAGCAGTTATAGTTTCTACCATCTTCATCTTCTACCAACTTAACTAACTTACCAACTAAAATGACTTTCCAAGATGTGTATTTCATTACCATGTAACACACGACACATTGTATAAATATATATTTTTTCGCTTTAATGGAGCCAGGCTAATGACTCCTGTAGACTTCAAGTCTTTATGCTAAGCTAACACAAAATGCTAACCATAGGAACTGAACCAATGGACATACAGAGGTGAAAATGGTATCAAACATCTAAGTCAGAAAAAGGGTATTTTGCCCAAAATGTTGGAATATTCCTCAAAAATCATGATCTCAGATCACTCAGTCTGTGATTGTTTTTTATTGTTTTAATGCTTTTCTCTTTCATTTTCTCTCCTTTCATTCTATTCTTGTGCTCTGTTGTCATAAATGAGAGCAAGCTCAGTGATTTTTGAGGATAATTAAAGCTTGAAAATGAATGAATTGACCCAATCAATGCAGATATTTCTGTAAATGTAGCCATCTTCATGCAGCACATGTCTGGTGTTAATATGATCTATCTATCTCAAAGCGTTAAGAAGCCTAGAGAAAATCACTTCTTCCTCATTAATATGCAAATTTATGCATCAAGGTGCTCCAAAATCTAATCATATCATCTTCTCTACAGGGGGAAACAGATGTACGTTTGAAGTTTCACAAGTCAGACAGTCTCACAGACGCCACCGTGACAACGTGATGTTCCACATACCATGTTACCGCAGTGGTGAGACAGAAAAAATACACCCTTCTGCATGCTGTGAAGTGTGAAATTTATGCGTTTTTACCTGTTTCAGGTTTGTTTTGTTGCCACTGGGACGGGCCAGCAGACGCACCCGGGTCTTCCAAGCCTGTTTGGACTGCGGGTCTCGGGCGTAAACGAGCAGCGGCGCCCCATCCTGGACTGGCAGGCGGAGGTGCCGCAGGGCAAAGAGCACGCCATCTGCACCCACCCTGAAATCTGACGAGTCTCCCACCTCGAACCAAACCTTCCCTCCGCCACAGTCCACAAAACTCACTGAGGAGAGAGAGAGAGATGAACAGAGGTCAGTCTGGATGGAGGAACACATCAAGAATACATAAAGCACATCATGCATGGAGGCAGCTGAAGTGGAGCCAGTGTGTGTTTGGTCTTGTTTGACTGATATGGGTTTTTTAAGACAAATACTGACTGTGCTGATATTCATTTTCTTGAAACTCACAATAATAAAGTCTATTTATAACAATGAAATAGCCTTTTGAGGCCATTGAAAACCAATGAGTACCAATGAACATGTTTTATCTTCTGCATTTGCCTGTTTTTCAACAGAAATCAGCCCCTTCCTCTACTCTAGAAACACAACATTCTTGCAATTTTTCAGCTTATATTTCATTTATTGTTCTTTGCAATGCATGATTAAAAATAAATTGCACCAGTTTCTAGCTAATTTGCATCTGTTGTTCAAAAATTTAATGATATGTCTACTTCAGATCACAGTTAAAGGACAAATAAAAACTGGATGGACTGCATGGGAAATAAAAGCATATGGTGTTCAAACACCCAGTCAGCTGAGATCAGCAGCCTCAACTTAAAAACCAGTGAGGCCCTGGGTTTATCAAAGCACTGGTGAGGTTAAAGACCTCTACAGAATTTCGATTCTGATTGCAGCTCATTTAAAACCCGACGGCCATTAGACAAACATTAGAGGAGAGATCAATGAACCTGGACAGAGACAGTTTAGTCAGGCTGTAAATCAGAAAGCCGAAGATGTGATTTCCAGAGGAAGAACAACAGAGAGGCTGAAACAGGACCAGGGTTGACCAGAAACAGCTTTTCTCCCTGCAATTTTCTCTTCTGTGTTTGTTTGACAAGTTTACCTTGGACAGCAAATGGGCCTTCTCTACGCTGGGAGGAGGTAGGAGGCGTAAAAACCGCATTTGAAGAGATGCAGCACGCTCATGCAGAACAAAGCTGTTAGCGACAAAATGTCAGCTGCACACAGTCAAACGTCTACATGTTAAAAACAATTCAGTGGATGCACAATGGCCTCTTCCACTCAGGCTGGAGGAGAGAAAGGGGAAGGCTGTGGCTGCATCTCCATCCATATATATGTATTTGTTTTTTCAAATGATGATGTATTGGAAAAGGAGAATAAGAAGAAAATAACTGCCCTAATATTACAGCAGTGGTGTTCATTTTTGCTTGAAGTGGAACATTTGTGGAAAGTGGCTCTGGATGTTCTCCATCATGGTTCATTACTTGGTACTTTCAAATAAAGGGCTGACTCCTGAAAGTCAACACATCTAATCATCTATCAGAGACCGCCTCAGTCCACTGAGATGCAGTGCCGCCATCATTAACATTTTCTAAAGCCAGGACACACGGAGTTGACCTCAATCACTTAGCACCAACCGAGGTTGATGGTCAGATCTCCTTGCTCAGCTAGCTTGCCGGCTAGTTAGCGCAATATCAACACAATGAGTTTCTCTTCCCCATGATCTGATTTGCTTGGGCTGAACAGCCAATCAGAAAGCTGTTTGTCATCGACAGCCTCTGCTGCTGATTCAACAAGCTGCTTCAGCCAGAGAGCAGCGTGAACAACACGAGAAAACCAGAGGTGCTTTTTGAGAAGTTAGATGGAAGGAACTATAGCCACTGAACACATATATCCTTCTGCTGAACAAATATAGATGGGAAAAACATGTATAAGACTTTCACTTTGATGGAGCTAGGCTAATGACTCCTGTAGACTTCAAGTCTTTATGCTAAGCTTACCCATAATGCTACACATGGGGACCGATCCAGTGGACGTACAGAGGTGAAAATGGTATCAAACATCTTGTCCCGTAATGTAATGTCTTGTAATGATTAACTAATAAAGTTAAACATAAAAATATAAGTAAAATAAGTGAGCTGTAAGAGCTTCATTTACCCAGAAATACCTGCTGTCTCATTACAGCCTCTCATCATTCAGACAAAGCCACACAGCAGTGATGCATTCTGTGTTTGCAAATCAAATCTTCATGCAGCTGAATTTTATAAAATTTAAAAGCTTGAATACATTTGTTTGACTCTGTTGCATTCAATTATGTTTGATTATGATTGCTTTGATTATTATTAATGTGGACTATAAAACCTTGAAAGTTGTGCAAATGCGTTTCTGATTGCCCCTGATTGTCTATGAATTAAATTAAATTTTGACAGGGCGCTCTGGTAGCTCCACTAGCAGCGGCCCGGGCTTGACTCTCTACAGCACCTCTCTGATGAAGCAGAAACGCCCCAAAAAAGAATCTGAAATAACTCAATGAATAGTCAGATCTGAAATATAATCCAACTGAGGAAATTCTTAATTGTTTACAACCCTGTCAAAATATCTAACACATTCACCTCTCTTTGATGGCCCACTAGCTGGTACATTTAAATATCACCGAGGTCACTTCTTTGTTTTTCATGTGACATGGCCAACATCAGCTGTGTGGTGAATAACTCCACCACTGCTAATCAATTCTTCAGTCAGTTCTTGGAACATTCAGGTATCTGACTCACTCACATCAACCCAGCTGATGAAACACCCCCAGTTTCACATTTTATTTCTTGTGACAATTTCAAAATTTGGCTTAAAAATGTGCTTGATGGTTGAATGGAAGCAGAACTTCCAGATAGACAGAAAGAGAAAACCAGACCAAGAGAGAGAGAGAGGAGGACGGGCAGTGACGGGGGTAAACAACCACTGACATTGTCGGGGGCAGCGATCAGAGCTGCTGTGATTCACTGAGCGTGTGTGTGAGTGTGTTTGTTCATGTGAGAACATATTTAAAGCAAGGAATGTGCTCAGGAGGGAACCCAGATGATTTCACCACTGGGTTCCTCCTAGTGCAGAAAAGTGTTTCGTTTTCGTCCGACCTGTCTGACCTAAATTATCATATTCCAGTCAGCAAGAAACAAAGAATAACAGAGAGAGATGGCAGTGTTAAGTCCTGCATTAGCTCACATTGCAGCGAACAAATGTGGCTGCTTGAAATGTTTATTGCCATTTCTGTTCTGGTGGAACTAAAACTATAATACAACTGTCAGCACATCAAAGACTTTGATGAAATGGATTCTTGGTTTTCAGAGGACTGTTTATGTTCACTGAACTCAGATTCCCAGACATGTTTCCCAATAATATTGTTCTTTTTTTGTTCTTCCAGTTTTGGTTTTCAATGGGATGCAAAAAAAAAAAGAGAAAAAGATGTGGGTTTTTGAAGGCCAATAAGATGCAGATATTTGTGGCTGGAAGCTGCTGGGAACAAATATTCAAAATCTTTCCATTTGACCATGTTCGTGCCAAAAAAAGAGACACGATCAGTTTTTCCCACCACAAGGTTATTTTTGTAAGTGTGAAAAAGCCTCTGGAGCTAATACAAAAAAGTGGAAAACAGGGTTCCCAAAAAGGAAGCATCAAAAGTTCTGTCACTGTATAATGCAAAAAAAAAAAAAAAAAAGTATTAAGCTGTGGATGTGCACATTTAAAGGGATAGTAAACTAAAATATGTGCAGTAATTTTCATCAAACTGTTTTTATTGTCATCAATGAAGATAGAGAACATGAAACAGTGAGATGTGAAGCTGATTTCTCCAAACCAGCAGTTTTGTTGGCAATTAGGCTTGTTCGGTATACTGGTACTAAATTGGTACCGTGGTACTGACGCATTTAAAACGGAACTATACTGCGTTTGGATAAGACAGGTACTTGCATTTTATTTTTATAGCGGTCGCTCGTGACGTCGCCATATTGTAATTTGAGCCGAGGCGAGCAGCGAGCAGCGAGCAGAGCAGGAGGAAAACTTGGCGACAGAGAGAGATCTGTTTTTTAAGGTATGTCTGTCTGTCTCTGTCTGGTTTTACTAATTATAGGTGTGTTTGAATAAAATGAACATTTTTGTTTTATTCTATAAATGACTGATAACATTTCTCCCAAAAAAATGACAACTGGTCAAAATAAAAAAGATGCAGTGTTTTCAGACCTCGAATAATGCAAAGAAAACAAGTTGATATTCATCTTTAAACAACAGAACACGAATGTTTTCACTTAGGAAGAGTTCAGAAATCAATATTGATGGAAATTTTAAGCTGCTGCAGCAGTGATTTTTAAACTTTTTGCCATACATGTAGACATGCTGATATACGATCAATTTAAAGTGGTCTCTTCATTTTTTTCTAGAGCTGTAAATGCACACATGTATGATCTCGACAATGAAGTAACAGACTTTTACATTTACATTTAGCCATTTAATACTTTATAAAGACTACAGCATAGTAAAATACTATGTAAAGACATTGGTCCTACTTAAGACAGGCTACATCTCCCTTTATGTGGAAAAGTATCGAAAAGTATCAAAATACATGTCGGTACCGGTATCGATACCAAAATATTGGTGTCGTGACAACACTATTGGGGATTCAAAGCTACTTTCAATGTCCAATCAGAACACAGCTCACAGCTTTTATTCCTCCCATTTGACTGACAGCTGTTGTCCACCTGGTTCATCTAACGGTACTGAGGAACAGGAAGTGTTAGCTCAGCTGATTTTGTGCTGTTCCTTGATAGAAAACCACCACTTTACCCAGGATTATTTTACCAAGCTAACGTTCTATCAGAAGAGGCGAGGGCTGGCAAAGGGCTTCAGTCTGATAGATGGAGCTGAGACTCTCTAGCTAAAACTCTACTACTACAAGCCTCCAAACCTTTTAGCAGGTGAGCTCTACAGCCATGTTAGCTAGAAAACATTTGCTAGCATGTTGCAGCTAGTAAGAGCTACAATATCATTACCCTACAAGGGGAACTAAAGCCCACCCAGCCCTGCTGGAATCTATTCAAACTCTATTTTATTGCATTGAGTGACTTTTAGGAACCCTCACATCTTGGTAGATGAAGGAGATAGAGCTCAAGAATAATGCTAAAGAAGAAAATCTACGTATTTAACTAAGTAAACTATCCTTTTAAAGGCTAAAATAAAGCCAGGCATTAAGGCTTTATTGAGACTGTGGGCTAATCCGATTTGTTCATCAAATACGATCTGTAGGACTGTCCACATTGTTATGTGTAAGTGATCCTTTCAGATTTGTAAGTTCAGGTGGTATTAAGCTATCTGCACTGGCTGTTGTGTCGTCGTGGCACCTTTTTCAAATGCTGGAGCAAAACAAATGCTAGAGAAAGAGACTGCACTCGCATCATGTTTGCCTTCATACAGTCTGTTTACAAGGTCACGGGGCAGAACTCCAGCAGCAGACATTGTGGATGGAAGAAATTGATATCGACAGCAATCATTTGTGTCGCCGCCACCACCACCGTCGTGTGGCGTTGCAAGTGATGTTAAGGACAGTCTGAAAACCCATAAGACCCATAAGTCAGACTGAGACACGGCTGTAGAAATCTGATTTGAGCCACTTTTCACACTACATTGTGTGAAATAGAATAAGTTCAGGTTCAGATCTGCCCATAGACGACCAATGCAGCGCTGCTTAATTCTACCATAAACTCCATCATGTCCATTGTATGAAATGAAAGAACAATATCTGGCTGATATATCAGTATAATCCTGCTCCTCCATCCCCCCTCCTTCCCACACACCCACCCACACCTCCTGCCCCACCCCCTGGGGTTGTAGGGGTTTTACTGTCATTATAGACTGAAGATTAGGAGAAAATTATTTGTTTGATCCCATAGACTTTTCATATGACCTAAAAATGACAAATCGCTGTTTAGTTCACTGTCTAATCGCTTCATGTTCATCCTTAAGGGCGAAACACTGAAATGGCCTCCCGCCCCTCCCCTTTAACATCCTACACACACATGCTCAGTCTAGAACAGCTCTCTGTGAATGCTCATAAATTTTCCATGCTCGTGTTCTGAATCTCAGCCTGTTCCGTCGTGCTAACAGCACATCAGGCCCTGACCGGCTGGACGGGTTAATTGGGGCATAAGTAAGCCGGGTGATTTCCAGTAACACCAGCCACATGCAGCCATGTGAGCATGTAATACAAATAAGGCTGCAACCAATAATTAACTTCAATGTTGATTATTCTTCTGTTTCGTCATCCAGTGCATAAAGTGTGAAAACTAAAGCCAAAATCTGATGGGAAGTGATCAGAGTCCAAACTCATGTCTTCCAATTGCTTCCTTGGTCTGAACAGCAGCCAACAAAACCCAAAGTATTCATTTCATCATGAACGGAGTAAAGTATCTTAGTCATCTTAGTGAAGCTGGAATTAGATCATATGTGGTGTTTTTGCAGGGGAAATGACTAAAACAATCAATTATCCAAATTAGAATTGATTAATAATCAACAAATAAACTAATCACATAAGAGTGACTGAGATCGATACTAAGACACTAGAGACATTTCTGAGAAAGACATTTAGATTTTGATTATTTAAAAAAAAACAACATTTTCATGCTTTAATGTTTTTTGTTCTGTTTTTACTTCCATCTACTTAGATTCAAGATTCAAGAGACTAATGTTTTAGATATACATATATCATTATTAGAGATGGGACAATATGTTTATCTCAAGATGTAATTCAATACACGGTTCAATACGATGTGATGACAGGGTTCCAACACTGTCAAATACAAAATCCTCTGACTTCTCCAAGACTTTCTATAACTAAAAGATTGAAATTCCATGACCTATATAAACGTAACATGATATTTTTTACCTTGACCAAAACACTTTTTATTCTGAGGGTGAAAGTGAACATAACATGAACACAAGGGAAAATATCACATTTGGTGAATAACTAGTTACTGTTCCTGTCTGCAACAGCCTTTTTCAAGTTCAATGACTTTCCAGAAATTCTAGAAAGACTGGTGGGGAGCCTGTAATAAAAAAGTATGACTGTTCATAATGTTTTTTCTGTCGTTGTTGTTGTCATTTCATGTGTTCACTTAATATA
>OMLF01037426.1:46052-65244 GCA_900302615.1 Holocentrus rufus | reverse complement strand
ATTTAATCCAATCCAGCTACTGAAATCTAATCACAAAATTGGGCCCAGAAGTAAAAAAAAATAAAGAAATAAAAAAAAATCTAATCCTTCCTGTAGGATTACTGGGAGAGCGGGGAGTGGGCGATCGTCGACGCCGTGGGCACGTACAACACCAAGAAGTACGACTGCTGCCATGAGATATACCCCGACATCACCTACTACTTCATCATCCGCCGCCTGCCGCTGTTCTACACCATCAACCTCATCATCCCCTGCCTGCTCATCTCCTGCCTCACCGTGCTGGTCTTCTACCTGCCGTCGGACTGCGGCGAGAAGATCACGCTGTGCATCTCCGTGCTGCTGTCGCTCACCGTCTTCCTGCTGCTGATCACCGAGATCATCCCGTCCACGTCGCTGGTCATCCCGCTCATCGGCGAGTACCTGCTCTTCACCATGATCTTCGTCACGCTGTCCATCGTCATCACCGTCTTCGTGCTCAACGTGCACCACCGCTCGTCGGCCACCCACACCATGCCGCGCTGGGTCCGCGCCGTCTTCCTGTCCGCCGTGCCGCGCTGGCTGTGCATGAAGCGCCCGCCACACGACCTCAGGTCAGTGACGAGGGGAGGCACAAGAGGGCCTGACGCTGCTGGTGCACGAAAAACACACAACCATGATCACAGTGTTGGTCCTTTTTCTTTTTTTATAATCAACAATTTTTATTTTTGGTGTTTTCTTGATGTTTTTCTTACTTAAAAGTTCACAGGGTCATTCATGTGCTGAATGGTAGAGATATGCAAAACAACTGATTTTCTTATCGATTCGACACCAAATATTATCAGGGCTAATATCCAAATACTGATACTGATGCTAATACGTTTAAGGATACTATATGCAAAATTGCCAAGGGTTATTTTAAGTGGGGACCGTTTAGACTCAACGTGCAAAAAACATGAAATAAGCATGTAATTCAGTGGTTGAGACTACATGGTTTAAAGGGTCTGCAATTAAATTAATTCTGCGTAGTGCACCTTTAAAAGTCTTCTCGTATACACAAAAGGGGGAAACTGCAATTTCCACAGTGAAAATGGGTAAATACACACAACAGGAATGATATTTGAAAGCCTTTGCATAAGTATTAAAAAAACGGTGATAATTATATGACATTTCTGTTTTCTGATCATCAATTTCATAAAGGTTCAGAAAAAGCAGCCATTTTGACATGAAATTCTCAAAAGGAAACTCAAATGTCGAAAGTACTGGATACCTTCGCACTGATCCGCCCATCTCTGCTGAATGCAGTTCATGACCCTTAAAGCCGGGACAAACAGCTTTAGACTTGATTTTGCCGACCCAGACAGGTTCTTGAGACCTCAGACAAAATCCTCACATCCTCAACATGTTGGACAGACTTCCCCTCTTCTAAAACTTTTGTACTCTGGCTCTTAATTAGTCCCCAGTAACACATGGTACTGTTAGCATAGCAGGCTAGCAGCTACATGCTAACAATGGGAATCTAATGCTTTTTTTCACACGAGTCGTCTTGATTGATCCATAGTGTTATCAGCTGTTGTCTAACTGCAAAATGTTCCACAAAAACTGAAACATTTCCACCCAATGCAGTTAAGATCCATCCTTGACAGTTCTCACTGGTAACAACACAAACAGCCCACACCTGTTTTTTTTTTCACCAATCCTCCAGTGATAACGAGCATCTCCTGCAGAGACGTCTGGCAACTTAACTGGCAAAGCTGGTAAAGTTTCTGTGGGTCAGAGCGGCAGTCTGACTGGAGGTTTTCAAACTTGATTGATTTCGTCAGCAGAAGTTTTGAGAAAACGATGAGCAGCAATCAACAGCAGCAGTATGAACCCTGTGCTGACTGTACTTCATTATTTTATCATTTACCTCCAATCCTCCCTGCAGAACACACAACCGATTCTGCCCACATTTGCCCAGCTTCTCCTTCAAATTTGGCATCTAGCCTGAATCATTTTCCTTTTTTTTTCAGAACAAATGAGGGCAAACAAACCTTTCTCGGGCTTCATTTTCAACCAGGTGAAAACAAAGTTGTGTTTGGCTTCTGATTTCACGGCATCCAGATCAGTATCACAGACAAACTGAAGTGAATAATCTTTTAATACGTGAGTGGTGTCTGTCACAGTGATGAAGGTTGTTTACTGTGAGCGGTGCAGAGATGTGAGATCTTTGATAGTCTTATATGGCGTGCACCTGGCTTTAGGCCATTTAAATCTGTTAGAAATCCAATTGTATAATTTAAAAAATACAAGAACGTCACTGAAAAGAAAACCTATTTTTATCCCACAAAACATTCTGTAGATATGTTTTTTACTCAGTAACAGCAGTATGCCCTCATCGCGCTTATTTGCATTAGTGTGAGGTGTTATTGAAGTTTAAATTGAAACCCTGAGAGCACAGGAGTGTGCAGACTCGACTTTTTTGATGCTGCCTTCCTTTCTGCCCATTTTCCGTGGTTTGGAACATGCTTCCTGTTACCAGCCTCTGGACCCAACAAATCCAATAAATCCTCTGTGGTAAGTCACCAAAATAACCCACAGCAAAGGAGGTCATCTTCTATATCCCGTCACACACACACAGACACACACACACACTCACACCAGGACCGAACATCGCTGTCATAAGGACTCAGTTGCCAAGGTATTAAATTGAATGTAGCAGAGCTTTTCTATTCAAATCAGCATCCTTCCTGCCGTCACACACTGCGAGCGGCTCGGTGGATGTGTCGCTGTATTCTGACCGACTGCTGCAAAACGCTCTGACGGCATGTGTGCAAAGTTTTGACCAAGAAAAATAAGACAAGTATTCATACATTTAACACACACACATTACATCGTTTTAATGAGTTAACTTCCAGTGCATCTCAAACTGCACCATCGTTCAGTATGTAATGAATTCAAATTAGGACACTGGCTAGGCCATGAACATTGGGACACTGATGAGTCAGTGATGATGATGATGAACTGTAACATCCCTGGAGTTATGAACTAGCTAAGAACGTCTTGAAAAATAAAAGACAAGCTGTATCCGCTATGAAATGATCATGCTTTAAATTTAGAAGATAGAAATTAAGAAGTTTGGTCCGTCCTTCTTCAGCAAAAAAGAGCCGGGAAGCTTCGAACGGATTTGTAGTCAAGTGGTCACAGGTCACATTGTAAGAACTTTTCACACACTTTTCACCTTTATGTCCTCAGGAGGCGGAGCTTGATGGATAAGCTCCTCCCGGTCCAGACTCCAGGCCCCACCCACAGCACCTCCCACTCCACCGCCAACACCTGGATCACACAAGAGTCTGACGTCGACCTCCGTGGTTACCAGGATGACACCGGTTGCCACGGCTGCCACCAGCTCGACACCCTGGACAGAGACGGAGTTGAAATTAGCTACTGCGATCTCCATGGTTACTCCGACACAGACATGGACGGCGATTTGCTGAGGTCGGGGGTGAAACTCTCAGGCCGGACGAGGATCCCTCCCTCCGTCTCCTTCCCCCCTCCCTCCCCTCGGATGTTCGGGTACAGCCTCCTCCCGCAGAGGCCCTCCACGCTCAGCCTGAACTGGGACGGCTCGGCCTCAGAGCTCAGGACGATCCAGCACCCGTCAGCCACTGCTCTGTCTCCCGCGGTGCTGCGCGCCCTGGAGGGGGTGACCTACATCGCAGAGCACCTGAGGGCCGAGGACGCCGACTTCTCGGTGAGCGATGACGCGCCGATTCTCCGGACTGAACACGTATTGATTTTTTTTCCAGTGGCAATTAAGTGGAGTTCAATGGAGACTGAACTCACTTACACAGCTGATATGACATCAGAACGATCTAAAAGTGTTAAATTAACTCTGACGTGTGTGTGGACTTATGGAAACACATGCACACTTTTGATTTTTACAGTTTTGCTGTGCAGTTTAGCTTTTGGATGCTGCTGCAAAAGTGGCAAGACTACAGCTGCCATGAAATGTTCAGCTGGAAGAGAAATCCTGTCTAATTTCAAGCATGTTTTCTTTTTTTTGCTAAATACTGGCTATATATTGATTAATTTTATGCATTCTGCAAATCTTGATGATGTCAACATATGGATGAGGAAAAACAGTGCTATGAACTAGAAATAACTGCTCCATAAAAAAACATAACAATAAATCTGGGAAAATAAATAAAATAAATTATATATATATAAAAATTAAAGTACATAAGCTGAAGTTGCACTTGAGAAATTCCCACACTTGCAGCTCCAAATTGCAGTGAGAGGATCTCAATTTGATCAAACAAGCAAATCTACAGCATCTTGATTGATTACCCGCTTTTATGATTTAGACGAATAAGAAAGATGTATTTTAAATTAAAAGT
This sequence comes from Holocentrus rufus, assembly GCA_900302615.1. NCBI lineage: Eukaryota > Metazoa > Chordata > Actinopteri > Holocentriformes > Holocentridae > Holocentrus > Holocentrus rufus. The sequence goes on along the minus strand of OMLF01037426.1, from coordinate 60,889 downwards.
CTTGCCTATATTGCAGCTTTTACCATTTAACTTAAATATATAAAGTAGATATCTAAATATTTAGTGTCTCGTCCCCCCTCTCTCTGTCTTTCTCTGCAGGTAAAGGAGGACTGGAAGTACGTAGCCATGGTCATAGACCGGATCTTCCTGTGGATGTTCATTATTGTGTGTCTGTTGGGAACCGTCGGACTCTTCCTGCCTCCGTGGCTGTCTGGAATGATCTAGAACGACTCTGAATGCCCAATAAAAAAAAAACACAATTGAAGTCTTGGTTTGACATGTTTGCTGAGTTATCGTGGTAAAATGTCATGAGTTTGTTAACAAAAAAAAAAGAAAAAAAATCTGCAATAAGGACGTTTCTCAGGGAGGAAGAAAAGAATGATTCATTTTGGATCTGCTGCCTGTGTGTATTTTTGAAACTACATGAGTTCATTACAAGTTTGCATTAGGTTTCAATGCTCCAAGGATCACTAACCTCATTCAACATGTTAAATTTGAATTCATGACAGCAAAATTGCAATGACACATTTTTTTTTCTGCAACAGCACAGATATTCAGGGAGTCGACTTGGCTGGAGCTCAATTCCCATGATTGAGAATGACTCAGTGAGAAAGAACTGCCTAAAAAAATGATTTTGAACCTTCACTAAAAATTATTAGAACTGATTTATTATGCAAAACTATGTTCAAATGCAACCCATATCTGCAGAATATGTATGTGCAATATCAGAGTTGATCACACGAAGAAAACTAAAAAAAGGGCATGGAAGAGAAAAATGGATTAAGAAGGAGACATTTATCTTTACACAAGATCTGATGTAAACGCCGATTAGAAAACATCAGATCCGACCTACAACATCTCAACATCCAGTGATGAAGGAAAAGGAAGAGAAGCAAAGAAAAAAAAAGGGGAGATAAGATGAGAGATGAGGGAGGAAAGAGAGGATGATGAAAGGTGGAAAAGAGAAGAGGCAAAGAGAGATGGGAGAGGAAGTCGTCTAATTCATAACTGTAATCGCCCCGACTGGCTAATTACACCAAATTAGCCTAGCTGTCAATCATGATGCATTACAGATAATCTCAAGGCATTACAACTATGCGCTCTCCATTATAATGAACATCAAATATTCAGGTCAAAATACAGGACTTTTATTTTTACAAAACTCATGTACAGTCCCATCACTGTAATGCTAAAAAATAAGGTGAACTATAACCTCCTATTTTCAAAAATCAAAAATCAAATCTAAAGTAGTCGTAATTCCTCACTCAAGAGACAAGAGACCTGCTGTGAATGGTGATTATGGATTGGGAATTTAAAGAGAGACTACACCCTAAACCCAAATCTGTGTGAAGCCTGACCTCTAGTGGTGAAAAGCAGGGTGTCTGGTCTTTGGTGGCAGGTGATGCCAGCACCGGCTGCACCCTACCTTTCACCACTAGAGGTCAGGCTTCACACAGATTTGGGTTTAGGGTGTAGTCTCTCTTTAAATTCCCAATCCATAATCACCATTCACAGCAGCTAAAGCTTAGAGATCATTCATGTCTATTCAATTCTGTTGAGACGGACAAGTTTTGACAGGAAATCAGTGTTTCATCAGTTACTTTCACCACTGTGGACCTCCAACATGGCCACCAAAGACTGGCAAACAAAACCCGAAAGCCCTCCCTATAGAGTTGGGTTGGTTTTGCAAAGTAATTCAGCAAAACATTAGTGGTGCTCAACCCAAAGCCAAGATCCTGCATCCTGCTAAACTGAGGTTTTACTGAAATGGTCCTTTCAGCGCACTCTATAATAAATATTGATTCATTTTTTTTATGCATGTGCAAGTGAAGGCAATGAAGAAATAGTTAATATTGACAAAAATATCAACTGTATAGAGCCTACAGTATGCCTGCATAAATCACATTAAAGTCAATTCATGTTCTTGCCAGTGGGGGGCGGCAACAGCACATGCTGCAGAGATGATGGCGTCACTGTCACTTGTCTTTAATAATAACGCTGCATGGAACAGATGGACTGAGGTTAAGTGAAATAAGCAAAAGTGTAGGGAATTTATCAAGACATGATGCCATATTGTCATACAACCTTTTCAGTCTGAGTTTGTTATTGCCTTCCTACAGTGCACGAATGTCAATAACTCCTCAAACCATCTTAATAATAATCTTAACATCCATTAATCCTTTCCCAGGACGTTCCCACCCTGTGTGTACTGTAAATTCAAATCGGCCTCTGTTCAAATAAGGTGTATTGAGGCTGTAGCAGGAGGAACTTTTTCTAGGTTTGATAATTTTTTTTATTTTTCCTGATATTTTATGGTTTTTACATTAAAGTAAATAGCCATTAAAAACATCATCACTTACGGATACCTGGAATTTGACAGCACTGACGTCTGGAATTACAATTTCTACGAGTAAAAATGAGAATGATAAAAATGACATCCAATGTAAGTCCATGGATGTCACATTACTCCTCAAAATTACAATATGTAGATCTAATATTATGAATAGTAGAAACTGCTTTATCTTGAATGCAAATTTCTATGTGTAAAAATGTAATTTAAGATATTTTCATCTGGAGTTTTTACTAGAAAAAAACAACTTTACTGCAACTACAACAGTTTGTGGCATTTTAGGCGAAAGCAGCTTGCCATACTTGAGCAGGGTGGATGTCCGCTAGCATGACGGTTTGAACCTGGACTCAAAGTCCCTCTAGTTTTGTGACTGATTTCATGATTAAAAAGCAAAGAGATGCCAAACAAAAGACGACAGAAAAACTTTGAGGGGGGAAAAGAACAGCTTTTTGTGAATGTGCTCTGCTTTTACTTAGATTTTCAAGGTAAATTTCATGCAAAGACATCATATGATCTGAAATAAAAGGCACTCTGTTTGATTGTAAAAAATCAATGTTTAAAGCACTGTTGATGGTTGAACTTTGGCGCTCAAATAATACAAGCTCTTTTATTTTAGCTTTTTAATCAATATCACAGTCTAATAGAGGGCTCAAAACTAGATCAACTGTAATGGAGCGAATACCCACAGGGGAGAGAATTATTACAAACCCCAAAAAAGCAACCTATAATTAGCAATTGGCCTGAGAAAATGCTAAAAGTAGGGTTTCTGAGACTAAAATCAATTTTCTGTTTTTGTTTCTTTTATAGGCAGTCAGTTGCAGGGGACAGAACCCATACTGACTGGTTACATGGTTTCTAAGTCTGGACTGCTGACTGTTTTCACGCTTCGACTGTGAATAAAAATTATGGAAACTGGACTGCTAAATGTCATCTTTGACCCCAGGGTAACATTTAGGGATGGAGGGCTTCCCTCAAAGAGACTTATGTTAAATGAAGATGCAATCTGAAAATGTTTTGACTTACAGAAGACACAGACAAGTCGCATAACTCCCTCTTTGTGTGTGTTTTATTTATTTATCATTTATTTATTTATTCAATTGGATTATTTCACCAATTTCACCAAGCATGTTTGACTAGGCCTTCATCGGGGTGGTGTCAAGGCTGATTAATCTCAATATCAAATGTTAAATTAGATAACAGCACATTTAAATAAGAGCTCAAATTTTAGACTGAAAAAAATAGTAAGGTGTTCAAGAGTCCGAGCTGCAGCATCCTGACAATGAAACATTAATATTCTTCTTTCCGTAGGATTATTATTTATTACGGAGAAGTCACAAGTATGGACATTAAGAGCCAGAGAAAAAAGGTTGTTCTATCTATTTCAGTACGACAGGAATTTTTTAAGTGCAAGTAGAGGTGAAAAGTATAGAAGAGAAGGGCCTAGTTTTGACAACACGCCCTGCTGTGACTCGCTCACTAACAGACCATTCAAACAGGAAATGATTCAAAATGATTGAACTTTCAAGTATTCCTCGGAAAGTTGTTTTACTGCTTTTTTCAAAGTTTAACACCTTCGACAAGATCTTTATTTAAAAATCAACTCTGACAATGAAAGTTAACAGGCTTCATACCAGACTTGCCCTTCCCTGATTAATACTTTTATTTGTATAGCATTTTTATAAAACAAGGTTTACAAAGTGCTCCACAACAGGACAATGAACAACAAAACACAACAAGCAGCAAAAGACATTTTATTTGTGACCAGAAAAATATTACAAAGACAAAAACAGGCATGATAGCACAGATCTATAGAAACCAGCCGATAACACTGTGTTCTGAAACCGACAGTACATACTTCCCCATCACATACTTTTACTTACTTAAACAATCAAATAACTGACTTGAGCACTTATCCTACGTACTTAACACTTACTTTTGCACAACTTCCCTGTGCACCACTTAAAATTTTCAGATAAATGTCGCCACCACGGCTAACATACTAAGAAAAGAGAAACTCAAACTCCAACAGGAAATCCAAGTCCCGCCCACACTGTTTGATTGACAGCACACCACAACGATGAGCAGTTAGCAGCAGAGATGGAAGAAAAAAAAAATTGCGCGTTACCACTTTAAGGTTCACAAACCTCCAGTTTGTTGCCATTCTGTTGTTTCACTTTTTCAGATGTACATTGCAGTTTCTCACTTGAAGCTAAACACTCGCTTCACTAAACACAGAGCTTTGTGTCCCAATTACTGTCCAGTCAGCTGCACCAGTTCAACAGAATATCAGTAACGCAGAGCATGAATATACTGACTGAGAACGAGTGAAAAAATAAAGTAGTACCATGATGATTAAATGGTACAATGTAAACATAATAAATTGTCAGTTTAGTGAAGTGACAGTTTAATGAATAAGAAAACACTAAATTCTTGGTTGTATAATTATTTAGTAGCAGTGGTAAAATAAATCTTAAATCTATTTACACCAAAGTCCAAAATAAGTACCAAAAAAAAGGGATACAGAATCACAAGATAGCAAAAATAAAAAAGAACACTTTGCACTTGTGCACCACACAGGCACGTCTGTTCTCTCCAATTAAACACTCCATTATACTAATGCAATGGCCTGGAGTCAAACATTAATATAATAACAACAGTCTGTTAGAGATTCGTGTGCTTTCCCGACTCGGAATACAACATCGCTTTTCTTTTGCTGTAGATGGGGCTGAGGGAAAACACAGCATCGGTGAGAAAGGTGGGCAGATAAGGAAAGGCCTTAAAGAAAAACATATCGATGGTGGAGACAAGCAGGTATCTGTATTTCGGCTGCGGGGACGTGATGGCGTGCAGCATCGCATTGATGACCAAGTCCGTGTTTCTGAACCCGGCCTTGCATGTTGAAATGAAGTAGTCGCTGGCCAGCTCAATGTACTGCCGGTTGAATATCTGCTTACGTTCTTCATCTAATTTCATCCAGATGTCCTTTCCTGTTTTCATCCTCACAATATTGGTCGCTTGGCCAAAATTTCCTGGCTGGATGATACTGACCTGAAAGTATTGGGGGGGTCACATATTTAGATTTTCCTCCATTCAGTGAGAGAACTGTGGTCATGTAGAAGAAGGAACTCAACACCCTGGTAGCTATTGTGCTTTCAACTTCAACTTTTTTTTATCCTGTTAATTTACTGCTGCAATAATCCAATTACCCCAAAGCTCGAATAAACAGTTATTTTTTAACAGAGTTTCCATTATGTCTTGTCTGCAATGGACAATAAAGTTCTTTCTAATTCTGATTCTGATTGATCACTATGAGAATTTTTTTTTTTTTTTTAAGTCATTACCTTGACACCAAAACTGGCCATTTCGACCCTTAAGCAATCTGCAAACGCCTCCAGTCCTCTCTTTGACACACTGTAGGCTCCCATGTTCAGGCAGTTGAAAAATGCGAAGATGCTCGACACATAAATCATCCGCCCTGTGGTGTTCGGGAGGTATTACACAAGAGTAATTTCAAGCTCAATACAAATAAAAAAACTTTTATTTTATGCAGAACATTAAATACAAATATTAAAATCAGTGAAATTGGACTGGGTCTTAGGTTTACCTTTGGAGGCACGGATCATTGGTAGAAAAGCAATCGAAGTCCTGATGCAGCCAAACAGGTTGATATCGACCATGTGGTGAAAACTGTCAATGGTGCTCCACTCTATCTCCGCCCAATCAGAGATGCCGGCGTTGTTCACAACAGCCCACAGGCCTGAGAGAGGAGGAGGAACTCAGATTTGATTGAGATGTTTCATGTATTCTGACATGCATCACTGTTGCACAGCAGAAAATACTTCTTCACAAGTAAATCAATCTAATATTAAGCATGATTTTTTTAAATAAATGGAAAAGTCTGCAATCTGGCTGAGGTCATTAAGCTTGTCAAGCTGTTTGAAGATTTAAGAAACCAGTGTCTTCATACTAATCACTGGCTTTATTTCAAGATTAATTCTAGAGAATGAATTCTTGATATGGAAAGGAAACTGGTGAAATTGTCGGCGCCCCATTGGCTGATTTCTCACTTGCTTCCAGAGAAAAATATTTTAAAGATGAGAACAAGACAAATTGTCTTTTTAAGGATGGATATTTTTGCATTGTGCAGAACTCTCACCCTTCTCCGGGAGATTGTCCTGGACTATCCTCTTCACCTGCTGCACATCATCATCACTGGTGACATCCAGCCTGAGGATCTTCAGGTTGCTGGAACTTTCTCTTGCCAGGCTCTGGGCTCCGGCCCCTTCTGGAAACAGGCATCCGGCAAAGACCACAAACCCTTGGGCATCCAGGCGCCGGGCGAGGTGGTGCCCGAAGCCGCTGTCGCAGCCCGTTATCAGCACCGCTCGGCCGACACCATCCTGCACGCTGCCTCTACCACGGTGGGAAATTAGTTTAACGATGGCCAAGAGAAAGACGGCGGAGACGGACACGATGCCAATGATTTGACCGGTGGGGAGATCCATGACCATGTTCATGTGCAATTAAAGAATCTCTGACCAAGGAGAGAGAGGCTTTCCAAGACTTTATACGTGAAAAACAAACAAGATCATTGTGACGGCAGATGCCCTTTTCTTTCGGCTCGGGTTGGGTTTTCCTAGAAAACGTCAAAGGCTCCATGTGACCATGTAAATTTTGACTTAAAAAACAGATTTATCCATGCTATTTTTTGGACAGGAAAACAAGAACAACATTGTCACAGGCTGTCCAACTCTGCTAGGGATGAGTGAGTATTATCTGTATCTGTGTCGGAGTGGGCGGGGCTTAAACTAGAGGTGGGCGGGGCTTGAACAGAGTCTGTAAATTCAGCCCGAAACGGGTGTGGGTTGATTGGACGTTGTTATATTGCTATATTGTTTATTAGAAATCACAGAACTCATAGAACAGCCTCAGAATTGACCTTCAAATAAATGTTTTTGATCACAAGAGTAAGAGAACTATTTATAGAACCATTTTTAAATATAACCTTATGAGCTTTATGAACTCATGCTGTATTAAAAAGTAGGAAGTAAAATACAGTGATTAGAAAGTATGCTATTATCTGTGTCTGCATCTGTGCAACCAGCTAAATGATCTGTTTATCTATTATCTGTTATGAGTTGTGGACAATCCTTAACATTTTGGACCGTGACTTGACGTCATAAAGCCACAATGTTGGTTCTGTTTGCGTGGTGATTCCATCAGAACACATTTTTCTTCTTTCAAAACAGTTTTCATCCCACTTGTTTGTGTAATTATACCACATTAAATCATGTAATTACTTTAAATTGGGTCGTGAAACACTATGCTGGGGAAATCAGCTGACGCGGGTCACACCTTCTTATCTGTTGCTTTGCTGTGGAAATCTGAAAGGGGCGATTTCAGTCGTGGTAACAAGCTGAACACAGCTGTGGGATTTCCTGATATTTCAACACGTAAGCTGTGCTTCAGTGAAAGCGTCAGACCTTGTAAATCAGCCCTTCTTGTGTGAAGACCTAATTGGGTAAAGACCTGCGAATCTACCTGCGGCAGTCCCCCGAGCAAGGGCACAAATTAGCCCCTTTTACTTTCCTTTTCTTCTCGCTCACCATGTGCCACCAATATATCCCTTTCATCCAGGGCATCCGCAAAAAACCTCTACCATCTCAGGCAAACCTCACTGACCTCATTCATCCAAGCACTTACAAATATGTCTGAAATTCAGGAACTAACCCTGGAAAAAAAACCCGGGTCCGTCCAGAAAAATACAGCCACACCAGCTGCACTTTCAGCTGACTCTACTTTTTCCCACACACCTCGTTCTGTTGGGCGAGGAGGTGGCACGAGCGCCCTCATCCCTTTGGACAGGCGGCTAACTTCCTTTCATTACCATCCTCATTTGACATCAAGCAGGTCCCCGCCGCTCCCACACACAAAGCGGGCAACACACTTGATCTCCTGACGTGTGACTGTGACTGTAACTTTCTGCCATATGATCATGTTTTGAAATGATGCTTGCAGGTAATCAGTGCAAAAAATGAATAAATGCTGCTCAAATGTTAGGGATACTGCAAAACATTTGGCACGTTGAGTATTATTTCAAAAGCATTTTATGCTAAAACAAATGTTCTATTTTTTTTTCCATTTCAAAAACAAGACATATTCAAGTTATCAAGAAACATGGTTGTGGGAGGACTCCACTCTCTTCATGGTCCTCCCCAAGATTTGGGTTTTGGGGGGATATTTTTCTTGCCTGCTAAGCATAGGTGGATTATGAGACAATCAGTACAGACGTGTAAAAACTCCACCCATCTTCTCTCAGCAGGGCAGATACACTGATGCAGCGAGCAGCACAATAACTAACTTCACCTCTAACTCAACAGGATTTATAGCGCACACAGTTAACACCATCAGCACACAGTAAATAAGACATATTCACTTACATCTCAACAGGATCTACAGCACATTAACTAGAAATAAATTCATATATAGACAAATAAATAAGAAATAAGGGCTCTAATGCGGTTGTTTTGCACTTGCTTTTTGGATTTGTCCCCACAGAGTTGAAGGGCTCATATTGCATGGAGCACTCAGCCCCTCTAAAGTCCTGACGATAAACTGAGGGGATAAACACACTTCAGTTTTTCAGAAGGAAGTTGCCCCAAACATGGCATACAAATACCATGAGAATCACATTAAGAACGCAGAAGCTCATGACTGTCAGTATTTTGTGCCTGATGGCCTGAATGCCACTAAACTGCATTAAGGCCATCTTTATGTAAGTCATACTTACATGGCTTACAGAAAGAAACACTTTATTTGGAGACTGCAAAATCATGAGAAAGGAATTAAGGACAGCTGAGATGTGAAGAGAGTATTACAAAAGACAAATATTCTCCTTATCCAGTGTATAATACATATTATTATACAATATATAATAAGTGTTTAGGGTGAGCAACAGTTGCTGTATTTTTCCTATTAAGTCTCCCATTTCAGTCCAACTCAAATAATAACATAAAAGCCTCTCTTGGAAAAAAGGAAAAAAGAAAAAAATCCCACTATAGCCCACAATTTGTGTATTTATTTCAGCATCAGATATTGACGAGACTGTATTTTCTACCATTAAAACTTTCAGAGAGATCCTCTTACGGTAGAAAGCAGTACAAACCCCACTGAAACGCCTACTGAACTTCATACTGACAGTTTATAATGTGCACATATGCAAAATAAAACCTGCAGGTACAGCGACAAATGTATTTTTATGCCACTTGCAGTAGGATTTCCTTCAGCAGTGAGGTCGCATTTAATTGAAGACGAGGTACAAATGATGCTTCACTCAACCTTCATTTGTATTAAATTCCCTCTAAGAGGAGTTTGATTAGATTTTGCTGTTGGTTGTCATCTCACTTTGTGTTGATATCTGATGTTACAGTGCAGTGGCGCCACAGTTTGAGGACGTCAGTGGAGGGGAGAAGAGTAACACCTCCCCCGTGTGGTGCAAACACATCATTACAGAAACATGAACGAGTTTTATACAGAATGCAGAGTGAGGAAAAATTAGAAGGTGCCTGTTTTTCAGAGCAAAGAGGAAGTGTCTCTCTGCCCTCAGAGGTATTTTCTCTGCAACATTATATGCATACAATCTTTTACCAACTGATTCCCCTCAAAAATAGCAATGAAAATACATAAAAAAGAAAGGAAAAAAATAGTTTCTCAATAACTTTTAATGCCATAAAATAATAAATTTTGGTGCTAAAACAGGATACAGAACCAACACAGTGTACTGCAGGTATAGTTTTGTCAAGTCCCAGCCCTAATCCTGAAAATAACAGTGTGTAATGATAACAAGTGGTCTTCATCTCAAGCAGTGGAACCAAACTGCATAGAAACAGCACAACATTATAGACTGTACATTTTTATCTTGGCAAAATGATAAACATCAATAAAATGACCGTGGACACACTGCAAAGAGTCAAATATTGCAAATATTTCTGCTACATTTTTTATCTTTTTTGAAATTTTAGTTCTGTCTCGTTCTTTGCTCCAATTTCTGATAAAGTCTCTGATCCCAAATTTGCAAAACTGATATTTCTCTACTTAATTCTCTACATTTTTGCAGAGCTGCTACGTCGGGTTTGATTGCTACAGAGTAAAGTTTTTAAAGGCATAACTTTTAAATTCACACTTTTCAGGACTGGGGGTTCCATATTCATCTTCCCCTTTTCCTAAAGCTTTACTGATCATCTGAGGGAGATTCACTTGTCGCTCCACTCATGAACTCTACAGGCTCAGCCACGGAGCAGCAGCTGGTACAGTAGGTCTTGCTTAAGGGCACTTCAGCAGGGCGGACACTCGCTTTCTTTTGAAGGACAGTCTCTCAAAAGCTTGTCAGCTGAAGGCTAGTGGTGCTATTTAGCTTCAGTGCTAACGTGATTTTTTTTTTTTTTTTTTTTTTACCGAAAACAGAAAGATACATGAAAATCACATTTTTAAATCTCAACATCTCCGAGGTTTCAGTCTGCACACAAGACGTGGTCGTCTCTTTTCAAAACGAAACAAATGTAGAAAACTTTGAACAACTAAAAACTAAATATCTGATGTGAGGTCTCTTAATAAGGCGGTCTAAATGCATAAACATAAACATGTTGACATATAAAAGCAGGAGGTCCCCAAACCACAAGATGGGTTTTACTTTTAATTTATTTTAATCCTGCTGTACATGTTTATTTATTTTACTCTGATTTAATTCAAGTCTGATTCTAAGGGTTCATCTCACTAGTTTTCACTCATTTTTGCTTTACAGTCTTTAAAGCACTTAATTGTTTTTTGATTGTATTACTTCTGTTTTTGATGAGGTTTGGGTGAGTCGGTAGCATACTGGCTGTTTTCTGTCCCTCGACCAGGACTGAGGCTGTCATCAGGACATCCAGTCCATCTGTCCATATCAGACTGCAGCCAATCAGAGTACAGCATATATTTTTTTCTCATCCAGTCAGATCTTGACCTTCCCAAACCACAGTGGTCGCACTGTCCAATAAGGCCGCGACCGTCCCATGCGGAGCTCGGCCCGGTCCAAATCAGGTCTCGACCTTCCCGAAGGTCCCGTCGGGCGGCCGGTAGTGTCTGGGGAAGGCCTTGAGCTGCAGCGAGTTAAACGCGTACTTTCGACACCCGACGTTCTTCATGGTGTTTTCACGTCTGCAGCCCTCGCTGGACAAACAGGAAAGAGAAAGAGGGGGTCGGGTCGGGGTGGGGGTTCAGCAGAATGAGAGCAACAAAAAAAAAGAAATGATGGTTGATGTTAAAGAGGCAAAAAGGAAGATTTTATTGCTCATAACATACAGTATCCGGGCGGTTGTTGGAAAAAAAAGCACAAATTGATCACTGCACACAGAAAACTACAGCAGGGCAGCAAAGCATGAAAGCACACAGTTTTGAGGGAGGCCAGTGTGATCAGAATACAATGAAATAAAGAGTCTTTTTAGTGTGTTGGAAAAAGAAGATTTTCCAGCCTCAAATAAAAATTTCCGTTTGCTCTCGGCTCGAATTGGATCGCTCTGTCGTCTCTATTGTGAGAACATGATTCTACGGTTTCTGTCTCCTACAGGCCACCATAAATCAAGAGGAGGGGAGGGGTGGAGGAGGCCGGTGGAGGCAGGAGGAGATACGAACCCAATCCCAAACCACATCATACACCCTATATGATATTATGATGTTAAAGATTAGATTAGATAAAGGTTTGTCAATATGTGCCACGTTCACCACATTAAAAGCTGCCCCAAGCCAGTTAGTGGGGAGTGAAAGCGGACTATAAAATCCTCTGAAAGTGCGTCAACATGGATGCAGACTCACATCATTCCACCAACATGAAATGTAAAGAAGCACACGTGCAGAAGGACGGAGAAAACTTCATGCAAATTAGGTTCCATCTTGCTACTTTGTTGTTTCCCCACACAGATTTTGTGTCTTCAACATCACGCAATGACATTTAAAATCACATAATGTGTGTCGATCAAACATCAATTTGCTCCTAAGTTAAAATAACTTGTAAATTACAGCCATCCAAAATGCTTCTTATAGCAAAATGTGACAGAAGTAAAGGTCAAGGTTGCTGAATGAAGAAAACGACGCCCGATGCAACAGAAACAGACATAGAAAAAAAAGCATTGCTGATGCAAACATTTAAAACCAGGAGAGAAAGAAGGGAAAGGATGGATGGATGGATGGATGGATGGACGGGGTACAGATCTGATCTTCTGATACCTGATGGATTATACCACTGATTTCTCCTGGCTGAAAAAAAATAGCCTACAGGTCGACAGTTTTGGACAGTCTTGAAAATAACCCTGATTGTGATGTTTAACCATTTGATTTCTGCAGAACTGAAGAGGCAAAATTCAAAAGAGGAGGAGGAAGTCAGGACCACATGTGCAGAGATGCAGGAAATGTTTGACCACAAAGAAACGTTTAAGACGATCAAATATTTCAATGTGTTTATATTCTGCAGGTGGAAACAAAAAAATAAATAAAGACATTTATTTAACAGCATGAGCTTGGCGTTCATGTTTTCTTGGGTTTGTGATACATTTAGTGCAGCAGGTAAATATCTGACATGACACGACGACGTGGCTAAAGCTCAGTCTTTTGGGACGACGACTGTTGTTGAGTCTCAGAGGAAAAGCACTGATTATCAAAATGTTGAACACATTTCAGAGCCAAGTCGACTTCATGGAAAAGGACGCCGCCCGCTGGATGCTGAGGTCAAACTTCAGAAGTGAAAACTCTCAATGATTTTTCTGACACTTTCTGTAAAAACAAGACTGTTAAATTTTCAAAATCACATGAGGAAACAGTAATCGCAGCAACATTTTCCTCCTGGTCTCCTCTTGGACCCACAAAATCCACAGACCTGATCAGCACGAAGGCAACGTCCCTCCACAACCTCCTGAAACCTGTTAATAAACTCCCATTAACATAATGAACCTTTAATAAAATAGCAATTCACAGCTAAAAGAGTAATAATCTTTTTAACTTTTCTATTTGGCATAATAAATGTTAGCACTGACAGAATTTTTTTTCTATAAAATAACATTTCTTATATTATTTGGTTTGATTACATAAGCAGAAAGCTAATTTTATTTATTTTATTTTAATTTTTTTCAATTTACGAGGAAATTAAATTCTCGAATCTCTCTTTGAAAACTATGTCATCCTCCTGACAAGATAAAATAATATTGTCAACAATGATATTAATATCAATGGGAAATACATAATAATTTGGTTATTAACTGCAAATTGCTATTATAATAATGATTTATTGAGTTAATGGGAGGTTCTTACAGCTGTGTGTTCATAGCTGTGATAAAATAAAATTTGCAAATATGTGAACACAGTGAGATCACACAGACACACTGAGCTGAAATCACACCTGCTATGATATAAAGTGACGACAGCATGGCAATTATGGCACAAGCATAATCACATATAGATATAGATATAGATATAGATTCTCTGCTTTTGAATAACTAAAGACAAAATTTAGCAAACATTAGCATTTAGGCATACAAGCATTTAAATACAATTTATGTACAGCAATATAAATATATTCTTTGATCCGTTGTGATTCTTAGGAATACACCTTTATAAAAACAAATAGCATAAAAAAATTAAACTGGTAAAACTGGGTCTTATTTCTCTTAGCGGGGGTGACTTAAGGACGCTTGATAAATCTTTTGGGAAGCACTTTAGTGTAATTAGTTATGCAAGTATAATTACTTATCAAATAATTAATTACTCATATAATAATCGGTAATTAATGGCAATTATATCATAAATTAAAAAACGTCACCGTAGTGGATTTATTCTTGAGCATTTTGAACGTTTGACAGAGAATTAATCCCATTAACTCCTGTCACTGTGGCTCAGTGTTTTTGTTATGACCGTTTTATAACAGCAGGGGGCCGGATTACTTATTAGAAATGAACATAATCATCCCTGTAACTGCATTTACCCCCGACAAATCAAGTAGAACGAAGTGGAATAAAACCGAAAGTATATCTTCTGTCTTACAGAGGTAGATCTAAACAGGAGCGCTCATCAACAGAAGACGAGATACACAACATTCCTAATACAAAATCAAACCTCGATATTTACAACAGAGATACACAACAAAGGTTTAAAACACACAATAAATCCTGCAAGTAGCCAAAAAGAAGCATTGCACAAAAGTTATCAGAATATTTATCATCAAGGAGGATAAAAAAGGATATTTAAATATTTTTGCCACGGTTATGAGTCCAAAGAGGGGAAAGACGGGTGACATTGTGTTTAATACTGGAGATATGTGTGTGTGTGTGTGTGCACGTGTGTGTGTGTTTAGGGGTCATATAAAAGCATGGTTAACTCCCAAAGGAGGCTATTTTGGTCTGATCCAGTTCCTTACTGGGTCGATCTAAATGAGATGGAGCCTCGACGCTCTTGGGAGGCGACG
>OMLF01037426.1:23952-35079 GCA_900302615.1 Holocentrus rufus | reverse complement strand
TCCTGGGAACACACACAAAAACACACAAACACAGAAATTCATTATTGTTAATGGTCCCATAACAGCTAGAGGAGACAAAGATTATATTTGATTGCAAGGAATTGTGTGTCTCTCTCGCGCTCTCGCTCTGTGTGTGTGTGTGTGTGTGTGTCTGTACCATAGGTGCTCAGCAGGGACTCGAATTGCGCCAGCAGGCCGATGGTGTAGAGCTGCCGGAGGAATCCGTCGTCACGGAGACAGTTCCTCAGTTTGATGATGAAGCCACAGATGAGGGCGGTGAGCTGCAACAACACACACACACACACACACACACACACACATATCAGTGTTGACAATACACAAATCGCATCAACTTTTGTCTGATACAGCAACAGCAAATACACTCACACATGTACATACAGACGACACACACACACACTATCATATTACAGTTCACACCATGTCTCTCCACGTGCGTATGATTCAAATCAGGTTTTATATTTAGCCTCAGTGGAGCGCGGCTGCTTATTACATTATATAAGTGAAGGCATGTTGTGTGTTTTTGTGCGTCCATGTGTGAAAGATGCTCTGCACAGTTCAGCATCTATATGATTAACAAAGTTTTATAATCACACTGACAAACCTTATATAACATGTTACAATATTCACATCAATGGAAACAGATTTTTCTACAAAACAACATTGTGATTTGTATATTTGCTCGGATGAATTCATTTATATGCATTGCTTTTTTTTGATAAGGAAAGCAGGCAATCCACTCCACCTTGAGTGTTTTAGTATTTTTAGTCGTATTTTCTGGACAAAAAGTAGAGCAGAGAGGAGAGAAAAGATCTGGGCCAACAGGAGAACAAGTGCGGCTCAAGTACTACTCGACTCCCTCTGGGCTCACATCCTCTTTTTAACACCGACCCACAGAGCTGCAGTGTTACTGTCAGGCAGCACAGGAGTGAAGGTGTGTGTGTGAGGTGGGTTCTCACTTTTAATCTATTTCCCAGCACTTCACTCGTACATGATTCCTTTGTGGTCACAGGAGCGCTGCAAAGGCGGTAAGACTTGTGCACTCTCTGCTTTTGGCTGCTCAGAGATTTTTGATTATTGCAGCCAGAAATGCACAGGAAGCATCGAACGTGTGTTTATTGCATCAAAATCACCAGCTGTTTGCAGGCGGCCGGTGGAGCAGCAAACTCCTGTAACACATCAGCTCTTCATATTTTCTGAACGGGATTACACATCAGGCACGGTGCTGTGCAAAGAAAACCCGCTGTTTTCAATGCAGGACGCAGCTGTGCTTTTCTTAACAGCTGTGCAACCAAAAGCAGTGTGAACCGCCTTTATTTTACACCAGCTTTTGCTCCTTTTGTGAACTTTGACCTCCCAATACCCTGACCTCTGCAAGGCACGTCCAGTTGCATTTCAACATTTGCAGAATAATGGTGGAGAAGTTAATTTTCTGTGTGTCTGACTGGTCTAAAAACATCTGAGAGGATGAAGATACCGGGATGGAAAATTTATATTCCGTTGTTTACATGTTTCACTGTTGCAAGAGAAGCATTGGTAGCAGCATTGTTGAATTATTTAAACTGATGTTTAGACCTAAAAGGATTCATGTCATTAATAAATTCAACGATCTGCAACTGATTATCTAACAGACCCGTTTGCTGCTGGCGCCCGGAGCTCATGTACTTATGATGCATATTCTTTGCATACATTTTTAATTTACAGTGATGATGTGAATTGAAATGATGTGTTCATAAACTTTGGGTCTTTCAGGACTGAAGCTAATTCTACTGAGGTGCATCCTTCAGAATAAAAGCAAACACTGAAAGCCTAAAATGTAAACATAAATTTGGATGTGTGTGTGTGTGTGTGTGTGTGCTGACCGTCTGGCAGAAGACGACGTCGCGGCGGTACTGCAGCGACAGGTCCATGGCTATCGTCGGGGCGCTGTCCTGCATCAGGAGGAAGACCATGGACTTCTTGGCCTTGTCGCTCATCATGGCGACGCACTCGGTCAGCGTGGTGAGGAGGGGGTACAGCGCCTCACTCCACTCACCTGGGAAACACACACACACACACACACTTATGTGGTAGGTGGGTAAAGATACACACACACATCTAAAATGATTACAGAAACTACAGGGTGGAGAGGGAGTGGATAGAAAATCAGTAGCTAGATAGTGGAACATACAGAAATATACAAGTGTACATAAACACACACACAAGTTCAGACACACATGCACATGTACACACAAACAAACAGATGGATTTCATGCCTCCTCTGCATCTCATCAACCCACAATCCAATCTAAATGTTTGTTCAGTTAATGACTCCAGGTGCAGTTAATGCTATAGGAACAGAAAAAAAAGGAAGTGAATTGATAAAAATTTCATATGTGTTGGTGTGAGGACACTGATGTGATGTCAGCAAACAGACAAAACACAAATTCTTCAGGCGACAGGGAAAGCAGAAGCGCTGTGAGGCCGATGTGACAGAGAGAGAGAGAAAAGAGCAGAGGGGTGACGCTCCCTTAATCCATACATTTTAAAAGGAACAGTTTTTCACATCTTGCATGAAAAATCTTCTGGGTCTACCCTTTTATGAAAAGCTTCTTAGCATGCTTAGCATTTCAAATTCAAAACAATGCACTGCACTTCATAACACTGATAAAAGCTGTCAGAAATAAAAAATGACACCTCAATAATCGCTGAGAGGAACAAGAATCACTGCAGGTACAAACAGAGATACAGTATGTAGCAAAAAACAGCAAGTAGAGCAAATATATATCTATAGTGAATAAAGGTGAAGAGGATAAGCAGCATGACCAAGAGTTTTACAGATTGAAGCGTTTGATAATCTGACTCAGATTTAAGTACGACCCTGTTCAAGGGCGTTTGCAGATCTGAAGAAAAAAGTTCTGCCCGCATTGCGTCAAAGTATCTGCCAAAGAAAAAAAACAGACTTGATTCTAAAAATCCTCCTCCTAACTTTTAATCCGAGCCTTAATCTCTCCCCCGAAACTGATCCCACGTATTGATCCGATGGCCCTTTTGACCTGGGCGGCAGAGTCCCAGAGAGAGGAGAGGAGAGAGGGAGAGAAGCACATGGAGGGGAGGGCAGCTCTTACCTGGATATGCTTCCTCAATGCTGGGGCTTCCATCTGGAAGAAGGGATGGAGGTGCAACATGCATGATTAGGGGGCGCAGTAAGCCACAGGGCAGCAGAGACACACAGAGATACACTGCAGACCCGGGTCAAAGCTCTAATCCAACAAACCTCCGACATAAATCAGACTGGGGACAGACTGAGCACGACTGGCACAGGGGGACCAAAACACTGCAAGGTCACTGTCAATATAATGGTGCTTAAAGGAACAGTTCACCCAAAAATGTAAACTTCAAAGAATATCATGTTAGCTGAAACACTGGTGAAGCTCATTTTGTAGTACAAGACACATCAAATTAGTGGATTAAAATATTCCCGACAGCATTTGAAGGCGACATCTACCTGCTACTGTGGTGACAGCTGATGTGATGCACCACAAGTGAGGGGCTTCTGGGGATAATGGGGTAAATTTGGGACCAGTGGACACACAATAGAATAATTTGGCTTGATAAAAGTTGCATTACACTGTTTAGTGTCATTTTAGGGTAATTTTTGCATTATTAGGGCTAAAATGAAGCTGTGACAAGCAAATCGCGAGTATTTCAAATGACATGAGAGTGAGGAGTAGACATTTTTGGGTGAACTATTCCTTTACCGGTGGCTTCTTTTTAAAAAAAATTACATGCATTTAGCTGAACTTCTTTGTCTGCTGTTTTCTTCTGCTCAGACAAAAACCTCAGCAGTGAGCATCTTAAGTTAAGACAGAGAATAAGAGCACCAAGGGAGCTCCTGTTGCTAAGCAACACAAAGTTTGACAACAGCCATCAAGCTTGCCTATTAGCATTAGCTGTAATAGAGGGTATAACGTTGTTGAAAATAAAAATGGACAAGAGTAAGTAAGCGACTGCTCTGCTTGCTGCTGAAGGACGAGGAGACTGTTCTGAAGGACGCGGCTGCATGACGTCCTGCTGGATGTGAGAGGCTCGTCTTCACTTAACAGAGCGCCTGTTGACAGCCTGTTTTCACCTGACAGGGCAGCAGGTCAGTCTGTGAAACCTTCAGTCCAACAGAGGGTGACAGTGATGTAATGTGGGTTGTGGCTAAGCCTGGGGTGCTGCTAATAAAGCCTATAGGCTGAAATGTGAATCTGCTGCAAAAAAAAAAAAAATGTGTGCAGTGATGTCCAAAAACTGTCCTATATGTATCATATCCAGGAGGCAGCGGTTCAGTGTCTTGCTCAAGGGCACTTTGGCAGCACACACAGACAGATTCTGATTGGCTGTTGTGAGGAACCACCATGTGACCTGCTGGTTACGGGACGTCCCGCCAACCATTTTGAGAGGAGGTGCTTTGACAGAAATTTGACCCAGGTCCAGTACAATAAGCACAGATCTCAGATACAATAGCTGGCTGACAGGCTGGCTGCATTCAGCCTGGAAGCAACACAGCCGCACTTCACTAGCAAAGCTAGAGAGGATAAAAATGCTCTTCTTTAATTTTCTGGTCACAGCTACAGTATGTGATTTTATGGACTTTAGACAGGGCAAAAAGACAGCACACAAAGACTGCACGAAACAAAACGTTCAATATTGGTTTTACTACAGTTGATGAAGATGAGTTGGTTAAAAAAATAATTGTCTTGTTTAAAAATTAAAAAAACAAATTAAAAATTATTGTAAGATGAAGGAAAATAAGTTTATATTTCAACAAAACTCAAAATTATTCAACAAGAAAAGGCTGAATTGAACTATATTGGAAAAATAGAAAGTGGAGGGTAGAACATGACAAAAGAAGAAGATGAAGAAGAAGAAGAAGAAGAAGAAGAAGAAGAAGAAAGAAAGAAAGAAAGAAAGAAGAGAAAATCAAATTAAACCTACAGGTTTCTTGCTCAGGGCCGGGACATGCAGAGGAGAGAGCGGGCAGAGAGGATGAGGACTGTAAAGGATCTGATGATGATGATGATGATGATGATGAGGATGAAGATGACGGTGGTGGTGATGAAGTTTCCTGTGTTATACTTCCTGGGTTGATCCAGAACGCTCGTGTTTTCCCGTTACCTTTTTGTATACAGCAGCATTATTTAAACATCTTTATTCCATTTTCACTGTTACACTCTGGTCTTGTTTCATTTCATTCACACAAAATTCATTCTGTCAGATTTTAAACAAAATGTAACACTATTAACTTCTGTATTTATTCTTTTCTTCTTCATTTCAGTTATTATGTACCACTCAAAAAACTCAATTCATCACTGAAACTGAATTTTCCCCTAAAAAACAATTTACTTCTATCTATATTTTTCTTTTATTCCAAGTTAGGGGGAAAAAAGAAGGAAAGACAAATTATATTCATATATTAAATGTTAATTCCAATGATCTCAACCTCTTAAAACATTAATGTGTACTTCCTAGTAAAATTATCTCCATTTGTCATCATGGTACGATAAATGTGCAATAACTAATAAAAAAAATCTTCCTACTACTGATGAAAGAAACTTAATGCCATTAAAATGTGTTTTGATAAAACTGCTGAAAACAACGATTCCTGCTGAAAAAATGACATTCAATTTACAACCTTAATAACTGGCAAAGCAAACAACAATTTCACTACAAAATGGAAGAAAAAAAAAACTATTGCCATCTTACTCGTAGAGCAAATGGTAATTTCTGAAAAAACAGGAACTGCAAAAATGCAAAAAAGTTTTATTTTATGTGTGCAACTATGTGTGTCACCTTTCTTACTGACGCCGCCCTGTTGGTCAGGCTGGGTACTATCCAGGCTGCTGTCGCTGGGTCTCCTCTCCTTCTGCAGCAGCTTGTCGACGCGCTGGATGATGCACTCCAGAGATTTATCCACATTCACCCACACCTTCTCCTGAGGAGACGAGAGGAGTAGAAGATATTTATGTTGCCCTGGAATGTAAGTTTTGCATTCATTTCTGCATCTCAGGCTCACAAAACTCAAGACAGGCATTCACTACAAATACAAAAATTATTAAAAATCATTTTAAAATGTCATAAGTTCGTCCATAATGCCATGCACTAAATAAATACAGAAAGGGAAAGAAGGAAAAGTAGAGAGGAGGTGAGATGAGCCATATCTGTAAACACACCAGGCAGTGCACCACATTTTTTTTTTTTAACAAAGATTTACATAATCTAGGCAAATGTAAAAAAAATTTATATAACTGCAAACTCTTGCCTAAGACTGCCTGAAGCCTGGAGTTAGAACACAGTGAAACACGGAGAATTTGGGACCAGTTCTGGCACTGCACAGAAATTTTGTTCACTATATCTGTCTTTAAAACATAGAAACAGTCTAAAATGAGCAAAATAAAGAAATAACTTCTTAATTCATGACCACTGCGACACTTTATTTCACTCATTACATGTTGGCATGTAATGAGTGCGTCAACACAATCTTATCTGATTGCAGATTGTGGATTTTCAGCTGCATTATTTAATGAAAAAAAAAATGAATTGATTTTTTGATTATGTTGTCCATCTTCTAATTAAGTGACTGATTATTTAAGTGGACAATCAACAGAAGAGAAGTTAACAAACCACCAAAGCAACTGACTAAATAAATAATCAGTTGAAATAGCAGGAAGAGGAAAACCGTCCTGTAACAGAAAACCCGCAGGTTGGATACCGACCCACTCCTCCTCGTGCCAGTCGGCGTGCAGCGAGGACCGGCTGTTGCGGCCGCTCCACTTGGCCAGCAGCGTGTCCTGGTCGTTACGGAGGACTACTTGCTCGGAGTCGGCGGAGGGAGACGCTTTGGAGGCGATGTACTCGGGCCGCGCCGCGTTCAGGGCCTGGATGGCCGAGGCCAGGAGTTTACAGTCGCACACTGTCACCAGCTGACGGGTCTGACAGGGAGAGAGGAGTACAGGTTAGTGTATGTTTGAAGAGTGTCATCCCAAAACGAGACAAAAAAATTAACACCTACTTGACAAATAAATGACTGCTGGTATCAAAATACAAAATATATTTTCACAGACAAAATTTTAAAACTTTTCCATGACTTTTCAAGGACCCATGACCCATGCACATCAAATTACACACAACAAAATTCAATTCCATGACTTTTCCGAAACTTTCGACTATTTTATTTAATTGCATGGCTTTTCCAGGCCTAAAAGAGAACATTTAAAAATTCCATGACTTTTCCAGGTTTTCCATGACCTGTGGGAACCCTGAAAATAAAACATACTATGAGTTGGAATGTAGGTTTTCAGCTATTTCCAGACCTTTGCTGACAAGATAGCGGGTTTGGAGAACACAACCAAATGTCAGGTATGTTGGGTGGTGGTCTTGAATTTGTAGACAGACTGTACTGTTTTCTAACTTGTCCTTATTTGTTTTCCAAGCATTTCTCTATCATAACTTTGCATTTTAAGAACACAGAAACATTTTCTTATTGGACAGTTGTATCTTCAATCCTTATAACATTATCTAACATCACTGTCCTGATCCATTCATGCCAGGTTGTCTAAGACCAGCAAAACCCTCCTGATTTCAATTTCAACAGTTATATTGATTCCTTAAATTTATGTAAGAAATTAAATATTTTGACCACTTTATTTTAATGACTTCATTTACAAAGAACTGGTCCCTCACCTTATCTGCCAGAATGGCGAGCGTCCTCTCCATCCCGTTGGCGGAGCGCTCCTTGGCGGCTCTGGAGAGCCTCTCGGCGTAGTAGCTGACCTGCGTCTTCAGAGTGTTGATGTGGGCGATGATCTCTTTGGCTCGGACGATGTCCTGCGGGATGTAGACGATGGACTGCGAGCTGGACAGAGCGCTGCTGCAGAGGAGGAGGACACATGGTCTTAGAAAACACTACGCCTGTATGAGAGTGTATAGCAGCTACTGACTGTTCCATCCCTTAAATGTGAGATTTGACTGTTGTGTCTTAGAGCCTCCATCTGAGTTCAATATCAGTGTTATATATCCATTAATGGGGGAAAATACTGTCATTTATCATTCAATATTTCTGCAATTGGAAGGATTGTGCCTTTAAAATAACATTGTGACAAACAGACTGTAGTTATTGTCTAGTGTGAAGAGAACCATAATTCAGTTATTAATAATTTTTTAACAGTATCACAAAACAGTTTTCACTTTTCCTCTGAAGAAGATCTTGGATGGCAACAAGACATAAGAGTCAAACGTTAAAGAGATACCTTGACATGTTGAATTTTTGTCTTATTTGTCTTCACCAGGCACCGGCCTGATGGTACTTTTTTTTTAACGAGCATGCCAATTAAAAACAGTCAATTAGCATTCCACATTGAAATCACTGACTGGACACAAACAAGCCCACTAGTTTATTGGGGTTAGAGGTTTCCTCTGGTGTCATCAAGAAGCTAAGTGTTAGCTTATCGGGGTTAAAGGTGCCTACTGATGACACAACACAAACCACTAGCTTGTTTGTTAGCTTGTAGGGATGACTGGTTTTAATGAGGAATGCTAATAATGCTAACAAGCTGCCTGAAAGATATTTTCTCACTGTAATACACATATTAGTACCTGCTGGGAGGAAAAACACCACAACTCAAACTGTCATGGTATTCCTTTAACAGTGCCTACTTCTGCAGTTTCTGTGCATTGCTATACAGTAGTTAGCATTAGCATGCACATGCCTGCTCTTAGCCGACAGTCCTAAACAGAGACTCAGAAAACACGACAAGTAAAAGACAAGAGACAGCAACGAGACCGACCTGCATCCACAGAGATAAATGGAGATACCACTTAGTTACATAAATTATAATCTAATCTGAAAAGACTTATCGATACTTTACTTAAATCAGCCAGAAACAGGAGAAACATGACTTGCCTTTGTTGTGTTATTACAATGTTATTTATGGGTGAGTTTGGCTCTTAAACCATTAAAGTCACATTTCACACAATATACTTTCTGCAGATTTGTGAATTTATTACACAGCAAGAACGGCTGAATTTTCAAACTGAGTGATATTTTGCAAAACTCAGCTTGATCAAAATATATAATGTTGACTACATGTGAGTGGCTGCATGACAAAAAATACATCAGTGCATCTAGTTTGGGCCACAGACTTTTGTTTCAATTACAAAACAACAACAACACAGTTAAAACAAATATACCATGTGACCAGTAGCTGTGTAAGGTCTTCTAAGAGCAGCACTTTAACTTCAGTGTTACTAAAATACATGAGTTCACACCAAACCTACTCAGCCACCCGCCCACAATGCATGGAAGTTGTGAAACAGCTGATTTACATCGACACATCCAAGACAGAGTGACAGTAGAAGTTTTTTGGGGGCGGTGCAGAGGTGAGAGGCAAACAGCGTGGGTAAAACAAACAAATGATGAAAAGCAGGACAACAACTCACCATCCCTCCTCATATATGCTGATCAGAAAAGCAACAAAAACAAAATTAAGAAAAGGAAAAACCCAGAAAACTGAAATACAGAATCAATGCAGTAGTTTAAGAAACAATGCATTTGTTTTATGCAAAAATGGATCAGTCTTTTGCGTGAAATAAATTCCATTCGGAGGAAATTAATCACCTGTCTGAAAGGAAACTTGACAAAAATAAGGCTTAAAATCGGAAAATGGAAAACTTTGCTTGCAATATCTGAAACAACAGCAGTCAAATGAATGAATGAAGCAACTCATGTAAAGTTCTGACACAAGCAAAAGATACCAGGGGGAAATAAAACATGCAAATGCAATTTTTGTGTATTTGTTTTCTCACTCGAGTCGAGAGATCACAGATTCATTTATGTGTCGGGTTTCATGACCACTGGGCCAAAGAAACCTGTTAAAAGCTGTTTTTAGGGAGGCAGCAGGGTGTTGCAGTGAATAAGGAAGCTGTCATTTTAACACAGTTTAACGTCTTAAGTGCCCTTGAGCAAGAAGCTCCAGGTCTGCTGCTGTGTGGCTGATCTCTGGGCAAAAGGAAGTGAAAATGTGACGTATTGCATTGAAAATACACAGCTCAGTGCAAACTTAAGTATTTAATTTGTTTATTTTACACCTGAAAAACAGGCTTTGCTCCAGATTTGTGCATTTTACCTAAAAGCAGCAAAGTACAACTTCGTGTTCCTAATCCCAATCCAAACCCCGTTCAATCTGGACTTACTGTTTCTTCGCCTCCTCGAACTTCTGGATGAGTTTCCTCAGGCCGCTGTTCTTAAAGCCCTGGCAGTGAGCAGCCGGAGCTCCAATCGTGATCACGTCATACGTGTGATCTGGACAGGGAGAGATCAGACAGATGGAGTGTGTGTTTTCAGTGTGTGTGTGTGTGTGTGTACAGGTGTGTGTGTGGCAGGGTCTTGGGCATTGAAAATGAATAAAATGCCCTTGAGATTAAAACTGAGAAGGGAAAATGCCTTTGTAATCAGGAATAACATTTTTTAATTTCATGCAGTTTACATTTTTTGTTGCTCTGTCACATATTCATGCCTGAATGCGACTACTGCCCTCCGTGCATGTTGATTTATAGGGGAGATTTGTGTGCGATTCTTTCCAAAGAAAACTTCTTTATTTTTTTTAATTAGAAAACAAGAGAGTTTACAGCCTGAAGCTGTAGGAAACGTTGGCACCACACAGTCAGCAGAGGAAAATGCTGATTCCGCTCAAAACAAATAATAAAACACCCGATAATAAAACAAATTAACAGCTGTTGATTTGCCGATACGCAATGCAAATTTCATTGTTCAACAAAATTGCCCCCGAATTCGACCAAAAAACAGCATAAAAACAAATTAGGAGGAGGAAAAATGTCCTCTGTGGAGAAGTTAATTTCCTACCCTGCTGTGTGTGTGTGTGTGTGTGTGTGTGTGTGTGTACAGTATATGCATGTGTATATGTGGTTTGTAAGTCACTAACAAGTCAGTGCGTGTGTGTGTGTGTGTGTGTGAGAGAGAAATCATTATATCTAGTGCATATTAATGAAAATCCCTTATAGAGATTAAGAGGTGTGTTTCCATCGGTTTCCCTTTTTCTCCATGAAATTAAATTCTACCATTTCTTG
>OMLF01037425.1:0-16112 GCA_900302615.1 Holocentrus rufus | reverse complement strand
GTGGGTGAGGGGGAGGAGGGCGAGGGGGAAGGCGACTGATGGGACCACGGGTACGAGGGGGTTCCTGCCCCACCTCTGAGGGATCCCATGGAGTAGGAGGAGGGAAGGGTGGCTGAGCCGGGCCTGGGCCCCACCCCGCCACCGTAAAAGGAGGAGCTGCCGGAGAGGGCAGAGTGAGGCCGGCTGTAGTTGGGGATGGAGGAGGTGCTGCCTGGCGTCCATGACGACCGCCAGGAGTTGCGGGGGGCGTCCAGGTTGTCAAGAGACTCTCCTCTGCAAAGCCAACCCCAACCAGCCCATGTTAACCCGTTAGTAGAAGCACGTAAACTATCTGGCAACCAGCTGTACCTGCTGTGATTCATATTTTTGTTTGTTTGTTTTTGTTTCTGACTTATAATATTCATGAATGATAGAACCAGATTTTGCAAGGCAGATTCAGACTGGCAGCCAGACTGGTACCAACACCATTTAATCCCAATACCCTCCTCCACATTACAGTCCACACTGCAATATTAATATGAATAAATACAGGGCTGAGTGATATGTCAATATAAAATTGATGTTGTCTCACATCTTATTGTGATATGCAATAAGTGTCTTTTCCTGGTTTAAAATCTGCATTACAGTAAATAGTAATAGTAAATTTTCTGAACTTAATTAAACTGAATTAAACTGTTCGACTTATTCTATTATTTGCCTCTACCTGCTTCATCATCATATCTACATTACTATCTAAAATCTCTTGTGTCTAAATATCTTATGAAAGCACCAATAATCATCCCTACAGTACTGTCACAATATCAAGGTATTTGGTCGAAGTGTCATTTGATTGTATCCATATTGCTCAACCCAAGTTAAATAAAGAACCATTGCACAAAAGAAGCCCACACCACCAAGGCACAACAGACTTCACTCCATACTTCTGCAGATTCTTATGCTTTATGTCTTTATTTCATCCCAGGGGTGGTTTGAATAATGTTTACCATGTTTGTTGAGGAAGCGTACCTGCGCATGGGGAGCTGGATGGGCTCCTTGTTGGTGGCACCAGCGGTGGAGCGCTGGCGGATCCAGCTGCTGTCTGTCAGGAGCTGAGTTTTCTTCTTCATCTCCTGCAGGATCTGCTGCCTCTCCAGCTCGGCCTGGGACGGAGGCTGCTGGCCCTTCTTCTGAGAGTCCCTCCACGACGCCTCACCCATCCCGCCGCCTGCCACTGCACACAGACGAGGAGGAGATAAACGCTTTGGTGACAGAAAATTATGCGGGGTGAAATGGAAAGTTGCTGGAAGTCGCAAATAAATCACAACTTGCATTGGACAGAGAAAATTGAAAAAGGACGGAGAGGATGGAATCGTGATGAAGCAGACATTGGGGTTCTCCGAGTCTGCAGTGATCTATTTTCATGACAGAGGCAATGATTTGTATTACTTTTATAAATTATTTTCAGTGCAATTAAATTACAGTATAAAGTTATCATTTCTTACAGTCAAGCTTTGTTAAATTAAGCTTCATGACATGCATTATCTTGAGAGCAAACAGACCAAACATGGTAGGTAATAACGACAAATCAATAAGTGTGTAATTTACTGTTTAAGTCAAACAATTGATTGGTGCAGATGTAAATCAAACAGCTGCAAGTCGGTGAAATGTCAAAATTGATGGGTTAACTGATTGAGGGGTTCACAACACCAACAAATTGATTGAGCTGCAGATTGATCGGAGCGTGGAGCTTCGGGGTCGAGCCCACCTCTCTCCGGCTCTCTGTATCTCATGGCATTGAGGATGTTTCTCCTCTCCATCTCCAGCTCTGACGCGGCTCTCTCACTTTGGGCCTGTTTGTCACGCTCATACCTCGACTGCTCTTCCAAAAGCCAGTGGGCCATGCCCCCGAGTTTGCCATACACACCTAGGGGTACAGCCCGCAAACAACAGCCTCTTTGGAAAGGATTTAAGCAACACATGTACACCAACATGTGTACATGGACTTATAAAACATTAAATATACAGAGGAGCACACATAAACTACCGTCACGGGTTCTCATGTTCCCATTTTCACACATCGCTTTTGCATCCACAAAACTGTCAACAAGCCCACTTTCCTCTATCTTGCTGTTTTCATGTGAATTGATGAGTGACTCAAAAAATACTGACCTCTCCTCTCTGCTCTGTCCATTTCATCGAGCTGGGGAGTTGACTTGGATTTTGCCCTGTCAATCAAACAGAACAGATGTAAAGATCTAACACAGAAATCAATTAAAGTAATCATATTTAGCTCTTTTCACAGGAGCAACAGATCAATTAAAAACCACATTGATCTCTCCAAGGGGAAACACAAATTATCCAACTTTGAGACAGTATAATCAATTTTAGTCACTGCTGGACAATACGGACATTTTTATTTTTGTGACGCATCACAAGGCAGACATGTATTGTTTAAATGTTAGTTGTGCGCGCTGAAAGGGTGGTGAGTTTTGCCAGTGGGCTATGCTGGGGAACGATATTGTCTGGCTTTAGATAAACACTCTGAAAAATTCATGCACGTTCTTCTCCCATACTAACCTGTCTGCAAATGATAACTCAGGATGTACATTGGCAAAGCCAGAGGATTCAGCAGCCCTTAAATGAATCGCAGGAAGCAGAGAGAGGGGGGGAAGAGGGTTACAGCACACAAGCAAAATGAGGACAAAACACATGCACACACATTAGTAGGAGTTATGGTAATGCACAGACAACAAGGCAGGTAATAGTTAACACTTAGTGGTTAACTTGGAAGCATCGGCGTGACAGACAGATGAGGGATATGGAGGGCGGATGGGGCAAAAAGAGTCAACACAGTCATTTATTACCCCTTAATATGGTACAAACTACATATCGAAGTGGCACTTATGCCTATTGCATCTTCAGCCAGTGATGTTCCTTATATTTGCATTTCTTTTTGTAGAGGTGATCACATGGTTTGAAAGCACCTACGCATATTTCAGAGTGTGTTAAAATGCTGTTATATTGATGTGCAAGGGATGTTAGTGACTACAGCGTCATATAATGATTTAGTGTGCTCATACCTCTATAAAGTCAGCTGTGTAAATATAAGGAGCACCATTAACTGAGGTGTTTAATGACAAAAGTGTCTGCTTCAATGTGTATTTTTATACCGTGTTAAGAGGAAATAAATGGCCGTGTCAACAAGTATTTTGCAAGATGTTTTTTGTCCCATTGAGCTTCTGTAGAGAGAGGCAAAGGACATTAAAACAAAGTGTGGGGACGGTGCAAAGAGAGCAGCGGCTCCACTGACCACTGCTGCTGCTGCAGCTCGGCGGCTCTCTCCCTCTCTCTGCGCTGCTGCTCCGCTGCCGCCAGACGCCTCCTCTCCTCCTCCTCCTCCTCCTCCTCTCTCCTCCTCTGCCATCTCAACTCTTCCTCCTCCCTCCGCTTCCTCTCCTCCTCCTCCTGCTTCTCTCTCCTCTGCCTCTCCTCCCGGAGGCGCTGGAGCTCCCGCTCCTCCTCCTCCCTCTTCCGTCTCTCCTCCGCCTGTCTTTGGCGCTCCTGCTCCTCCCTCCTCTTTCTCTCCTCCTCCGCCTGATCTTCCCATGGAGGGCTGGGCTGGCTGAGGGGGGAGAGCGGCGAGCGTGGGCTGACGCTGTGGTTGTTCACCTCCAGGCTGCTTGGCTGCTGGGAGGAAAGAGAAAAGAGGAAGTCTTGAAACACATGACGATTTGTAAGGAGACATTAAGTAATCTATGACTTTTACTGAGCTCCAGCACTGACCTTTCTCACAAGAGTGCAGAGAGTCAGCAGACATGCACAGAAAAGCACAGTAATATATCACAATGCAACACACTGGAATAGTAACACTGCCTTGTTATTTGCCTTTTTGGCTGGAGAACAAAGCCTATTAGCCTGAAAAGCTGAGATGATTTGTGACGCTGGTCGTTTGCTCAAAGCGCCGTCCCACATCGCCGAGCAGCAGAAAACAGGAGCAGAAGTGGGGAGGACGTTGGGAGAGTCTTGAAATTCCAGTGGGCAGGGGTTTGTTGCAAAACAGACGACAGGCCAGGAATTTTGAAAGCAAGAAATCTCAGTGGTTGGGGAAGTAATTCTCGAGTCATCGGAACTGATCAGCAGCCCTTTCAAACGCCCACAGACGTATTATGGTTATTTCGTGCTATGGGGCAATAAAAATAGAACTTATTGCCATTTTAATATGGTCTGGCTGATGGTTTGGTGGTTGGGCCAGGAATTAATTCTAAACAGAACATTTTCATGAGCAATATACGTGAAGTAACATCATAATAATAAAGTTGCATAAAATGCGTATGATGTAGAGATGTAGAGAGTCTGAGTGGCTTTCAGTGGGTCTTGAGCAAAATAAAGAATAGTTTAATTTCACTAAAATTGTATTCACCAAAAATTGTTATAGCACAAAAAAAAATTGTGATAATTTAAAATGTTTTTTTTTGCATTTTTTTGTCACTGTTCAGCTATGACATCTGAACAATTTAAGGCTTAAGCCAAACCATATCTTTTCTGGGTGCCTAGTAGTGCTGCACATCAATATTATATCGATTTTGTGTAATGAGACAAGATAATTGTCTGGGATTTTATGGTAACATTGCAATATCATCATAGTATCGATATCATGGTATCCAGGTCAAAGATATCGTGACATTTGATTTTGTCCATATGACACAGCTCTAGTTCCTCGGGTAAAATTGCTTCAAATGGGGGTCAGCGACTTCATGAAAGTGAACTTGGTGGTCTGGAACATGACAGAATTTGAAAACTTCTGATACAGAGAATAAGTGAATACATGGTTGAACTATCCTAGTCAGAGTGAGTTGCTGTATTCCTCTCTACCTCCTGTTGGCGTGTGCTGCTGGAGATCTCCTGCTGGGCCCGGCGCCACTCCTCATCCAATTTCTCCTGGTCGCGCTTGTATTTCTCCTGGATGAACAAACACAAAAATCGTTCAAGCACATGTGCACTCCCACATACATTCACACGTAATGTAATTCTACACCACATGACCAAACTGCGCTTTACAGTTGGAATACCAGGTTCAATGGGGAGAGGGGTAATGAAACTAGTTCCAGACAATTTCACCTGAAAGCTCACCTACGTTCTGTCTAAGCGTCCTGAAAATTGATAAACTAGAGAATCTTGCCCGAGGTAGGAAGTCTCCCCGGTGCATCACAAAACCAGGCCGTTTAACCAACAGGGAATAAGACTGGAGGAGTAACAAGGATTCCCGGCTGTATCACCGCTCCGCTTAGACACCTTTGATCTCCGTCCAGAAATAGATGCAATGAAGGGTGTTTTGACAGGATTCTACTATATGTTAGCCGGATACTCGACATACTTAATTTATTTTCAGCTGCCTGCGTGCTGAGTAAAGTTTCTATTCTGAGACAATTAGGAGCAGTCCTCAATTCAGTGTGAGGACTCCTAAACAAATTACGACTGCATAATTAGGTTAACCACCCTGTCAGATTCAGCACTCTGCACCCCATCTCATCAACAGACGTGACACTGAATGGATTTTGAGAAAGAATTGGATCTAAATTTGATTGAATTGTCTATGCGAGGTTGTTTCATTTGGCACGGGGCTCAGTTAGATTTATTGGTGGACAAGGTGCCAGTGAAAATAGTCAGCGATAATTAAGTAAGTCCTTATTTACCTGTAGGAGGCGCTCCTGCTCCTTCTGCCATTTCTCCTGTCGTTTACGCTCCTCTTCAGGGTCCCAAGACCAGCGGTTGGAGGAAGGAGTGATTGAGGGAACAGGTATCTGATGACAGAGGAAAATACACATATTAAAAGATATGTGATATGAAACCTCAGTGGCATCTCGACTAATTTTATGGGATTAAAATGGTAAATTTCAGTAGTGTCCGTTAGCTGAATATGACAACTTCTTTGAAAAGTCCCCGACCATCAAGTGATTTATCTTCACATGATCCTCAATGACATAAAGTTTGTGGAATGTTTCCTACTAATTTTCCCCCTGTACTCGAGGTAATTGAGCAATCAAGGGCTTAACAGGCAGAAAGAACTTGAGGCAGGAGTGAACTACCTAACAAAGGAAATATGTTATGCTTAATAACAGGCCTGTGCCTTATAATAACTGTGGAATCCACCTCCAAGGATGTTGTCAAACTAGAGGAGTGAACATGAACAGAAGAAAAACTTCCCTTTACACACTGACTGCTACTCACATCTGATATCGCAGCCTCTGATCCCCCTATGAAAAAAAGAAATTCATCCAATAAATACTTGTACATGTACAGTCAGAGGAATGGAACTTAATGTAATTATGCAGCCTGACCTTAAGGCTATATATCACATTGACACAAAGTTGACAGGCTTATTAAAACTTCAACTCAATGTTCAAGTCAAGTACCAATTCATAATTGGAAAGGGCATTTAAAGCCACAGTAGTATTGATGTTTTCAACAAGCCTCGAGCAACAAAGGTCTTCTAATTTCACCCACTAAGAGTTATTGAGTCACTGAATTAGAGATCGCCCCCACTACTTGACATTTACATTAGATGGTAGCCCAACACTTTCGAGTAATAATATCAATGGACTGATTGTAGAGAAAATAAGATATAACAAACAGAAAGAAATCACAAAACACAGCAAGCACATCAGCTGCATGCACAAGACGCACTCAAGTGCAGAGCAACCAGTCTGAAAGGCTCAAAGGCATCTCCATACATGCATGCTAAGAGGAACTGACTGTTATTAATCACATGAGTGCAACAGGAATGCTTTAAACAGCATGCACAGCAAAGTAAAAGTGTAACCATGTGTTTAACCTGGACACCGGACAAAAACACCACAAACACACCATGATCGCAAGATCTGTTTTTGTGGTTGGTACGCTGGCAAAGTGTCTGGCAGGCTCAGGCGCAGCCTCTGGAGTCAAATACAGTGTTCTGTTTTCATACGCAAATTCTTCCATTTTCTGTTTTCTTTTCCATGCTGTTTTAGCTTATGAGGTTAAACTTCATCTTGACTAAACAGCCAAGAAGCCGCATTTTCCAACAGGACATTTTTTAGTTTTGTCTTTATGGTGAAATAATAGATATTTGAATCTGCAGCTTCCTACAATATTAAATAAAGTTTGTCCTGTCATATAAGGAGGTTTGTGGGAATATATGAATGTGCCATTAAGGTGTTGAACCACTGCACTCGACTATCTTGGCTCCCTTGACTTAAACAGCATGCCAGCGTCCCAAGTTGTACCAGGTGGAGGTGAGGAAGTCACCGCACACTCAACCCTGTTTACCACAGAGGTAGACCAGCGCACTGACACTGGACCCTGAGCAGCCTGAAGGGGGGAAGGGGCACAGCAAAAAGGTTACGCTCTCGCAGCGGACCAGACTGACAAAAGAAAAGCAAAAGCCCCCAAAACAGAGCCTTGGCAGAATCTCAGACTTTGCATGGCAGTTTCTGCAGCAATCCTCACGGCTCATCATCGGCTGATGTTGCACAGGTTACTTATCAGTTGAACATGAGGTTTTGACCGACGAGAAACATGCATGCCAGGTAAGAAACCTCCTTGGAAATCAGTGGAATTCGGTGAGAGGAAAAGCACAGAGCGCCCAGCCACCAAATTACAGAGAAGTCAATCTGTTATTTATAGCCCAGCTTAGGCCAGCGCTTTTTACCTTGTTCAAAAAACTCTGACCTCCGTTTTAAGTTTTTCAAAGATATGGATTCTGACTCTACATGAGAAATAGAAAACAGGGTACAGTGAGGTTTGGATAAAGAGAGAAGCAAGTTTTACCTAGGGAGATAATGTCTTATATAACTAGCACATCGACAAGAATTAGATACACACAGAGAGGCAAAAATGCATCGTAATCATATCTTGCAGATGATGGTCTCTCTTAGTTATGTAACACATTAAGTCTACAGAAATTTAACCATCCTTCATAATGTTTCACTTTGCATTCAGTACAAGTTTCATGGTCAAACTCAATTTCATAATTGCACCGTAAGATTGTGTGTTCTGCTTTTTACCTTTGTTTCTCATGGTCACTGGCTCTTCACGGAAACTCCCGTTCACGCCATTTGAGGCCAAATCCTGCGGGGAGACATTGCAGGGTTTGCACTCATTTAACAGGCGCTAAAGCAGGAACAATAAACCATGTGCATTACAGAAATCAGACTGATCGGCGTGGTCTTATCCAGGCAGGAGATAACCTTTTCAAACAGATGACAGAAATTAATTAACCCTGTCAAATTCAGTCATCCCAATTCACTTACAGTGACTGGGTGGGTGGGGAGCTCCTTGGTTGTCAGTGTTTCCGTGGATATGCGCGAAGTGAAATCCAAGCTGGCGTTGGCTTCATTTGTGTCAGGGGAACCTAGAAGTATTGGATGATCCGTAGTGGTCAGATTGATGGTCTTATGGCTTTTAAATGGCAGGGAAGGTAGATCTCTGTCCCAGTCTGAATGCAGACAATAGGAAGAATAGGATGCATACAGTATGTATGTATGGACATCAATTATATTTGTGCATATTTGTTCAAGTGTACAACATGATTGTGTTGTTGTGTATGCACATGTGAAAACTACGGCAACCCTCTGGGGTCACATCATAGAAAAAATGAATCCATTTGCAAATCTATAGTCTCATTTTCCAGTTTGCACAGATCTATGTACCCTCAAATTATGAATCCATACCCTAAATTGGTAAACTGGATTCCAACCCATGCACTCAAATTACCTTTTTTTGATTTGCCAATAGAGCATATGTGGTGTAATTCAAAGTCAGAAGGTCAGCCAGGTAAAACTAGCTAAGATTAAGGTTTAATTAAGATTTAAGATTTAAGTGTTATTATAATGTTACTGTGCTTTGTACATATTTCACTGCATGCATATTGTGTTTTTCATTCTTCAACTTCTATCTGAGGGTAAATCAGAGGGCAAAGTTTACAAACCTGAGGGCACGGTGCATAAATCTGAGGGTATGGATTAGTAATTCAAGCTTACATTTGAGTGGGTGTACAGTTGAATCAGTTATGAATCTGTGTGTACGGATTTGCACATGGATTTATTTCTCCTACCATGAGACCTCAGGAGGTTCCATAGGAAACCCAACATTTGGCATAGAATTGTCTGTTATGGTACATGAAAAAAACACTATTAAGCAGGGAGTAAAGCTGCTGTTATGGTGTTATTCTAGAGAGCAGTAGGGGACCACAGAGAAACCACCTTCCCCAGCCATGCAGTCTATCAAAGCTTTTAAAAACCCCACAATGTTGCTAACAGGCTCACATCCGCTACACTCACATGAGCTATTTCAACTAAGTACGTTAGCATATTCAGTTTAGGTCAATTTTCATCAACGTAAGCCTGTTACACTAACACTGTTAAAAAAAGCACCCTTACACTCAAAAGACCATATACCTAGGATGGATTACTTCTCCACAAAAAGAGGAAAAGACAAGGAACAGGAAGAGGAAAAAGAAACACATAAACAGACAAAAACAAAGAGAGTAAAAACAGACACAGACATACAGTATGGTATAGAAATATAGATAGAAGAGAACAGCCACTAGTCCCTTACCAATAAAAAACATTCTTGCCTTCTCAGAATGGAAGAGAGTTATGAGCCCTTTACAATTAACTGTCATGAAATCATTCATGGATGGTTTCACAACAGTTTACGGACCAATTTAAAGTGTCAAAACCATTTAGCAACGCAACCAGAGTAAGCAGCGCTGTCAGTCCAGGAATGCAACCCTTAAAGTGGTTCAACTCTCTCATTCTCTTTCAATCTCATTCTCCTCTCCCTCTCATGCACATGCACGCGTGCACACACACAAACACACACACACACACACACACACAGCATCCTGATGACTCACTATTCTTGCCGTGACGGCGTATATCCATGACCAGACTGCCCTGCTGCAGAGCCTCCTCCATGTGGGCCTTCCAGTCTGTGTAGCTCGTTTCTGCCACCCGGTGCCCGTTCACCGTCAGCACCTCGTCCCCGACCTGAAGCTGGCACATCTCCGCCGGGCTGCCTGCGTGGGACAGAGGATCAGGACATCATCAACGGAGAAGACTGGACAGGTGACACCATTCCACTACCCCTGCTATGGCATGCATCTGTACCAATACTGGTATTGCTGCCAATACTGGAGTGGAATGGAATATTGTCTCAGAGATTTCAGAGAGTAATATGTCAGAAATTAAAACAAACTGGTTTTATTTTCTCATTTTTTTTGGCTCACATATGATGGGATGATGGGAAAAAGAATGGAATTTCTATCATTTATTTTGCCCAGTGACCCCAAACCAATGGTATCAGCTGATGCCTGAATTTATGCATTCCACCATTCTTGTTACATAAAATCCCTAACTCCTAACTCCTTGTAATTGCAACCCCCTCAACACTGGAGTAGACTTCTTATCTTTCTGAGGTGATATTAAAATTGTACACGAACAGGAAAACTTGAAATTGTCATATAAGTCAGTCGTCTCCATGGGGCCCCCCAGCAAAATGAGCAGCAGTTTAATTTCATTATAACTTATTAGAAATCATCCCAATTAGGGAGCATGGCTCTTCTAATTATAGATTTCACTCTCACCACTATTATCTCCCCACGTACCGCGTAGGCAGTTGTATAATTCAATAAAAACTTCCCATATGGGGCGCTTTGGGGTAAAATCTTAACCAATTAGGAATCTGTGGCTTAATGTGGGTCTACTGGGGTCCACGGCATAAAAACGTCTGATAACCCCTGAATAGTTTTTTGATGATAACAACAAAGACCCTGCGACAAAGCTATTTTTATTTTTTCAATCATTTTTTTCTACTTATGCTCCATAAATTACACGGCACAAGGTGTAGGTGGAGAAACCTTGGTATGAAAGTGAGGCTCAGGCCCAGCAGATCTGACCCAGATAGATGCTGCCCTACATAGGTCTGGCAGAGACACTGCAATGGAGTCCTACTGAGCTGAAGACTGAAGACCAGCAGTGTCTGACTGCAATACATAAGAGAGTGCACGCTCCTGGTTTCCAATTTTAACCAATGAATGTGTGAATACATCAGCTGGATTTAATGAGATGCGACAATTGCCTGTGTGTTCGTTTTCCTCTGGCACTGACCACTGAGAACATCAGAGATGGTGGCTGCCAGTTTTGCTCGACCTGCAGCGGTGGACCACTGCCGGACCAGTGCAGTTAATTCACTGGTCATGAAATATTGATAATAGAAGGTGAATGAAGCTCTGCCCGTATTGCAATTCACATCAGATCCCTTGGTTTTGAAGTTATTTCGATGTTTTCAGGGCATCCAAACTGGCAGGCATCTTGATACCTGGCTGGATGGATGTGACGTGAGCTCCTTTTGAGTCCCAGTCGGCGTGGAAGCCAAAGTCCCTGCTGCTGTTGGGTTTCTGATTCAGACTGATTCGCATGTCGCAGTAGTTCTCCTGGAAACGAAAGATCCACAGGTTAACACACATGAACATAAACTCTTCATCACACTCTCACATATAAAAATACATCCTAATAACTGTGGTCTTGACTATTGGTGGTCTTGACTCCATTGCTCTGGAGAGCTGGTATGTTGGCTTGTGTGTCAGTGTGTAAGCAGGCCTGCTTTGGTTGGGCTCCAACACCAGTGAATGGAGAAACTCTTGTTCTGCTGGATGAATGATTTATGACTGGTAATTAAAAGCCACGCTTATTCTGATACTGTAACGTTGGCCATACTGACTGCCTTTGTGCTACATTCTTGTATTTAATGCAAACTGTCCGTACCAATCAAACTTCAGATTGAGCTGAAAATGCATCTGCATCACCCACCAATCAGGGTTCAATGCAGCACTGCACAGTATTCACTACAAAGCTAAACATGCATTACTTAACAGTTCACATTTTCACTCTTGGATGCATATTATGGATGGAGAGAGGTGTATTATTTCACAATGCCGGCCAAGTAGATAGAAGCTGATCTGTTTTGTCAACACGAGGTAATTCAAGTACCTCGTTGGTATCCTTGACTGGAGCAGGACTGACTGGGGCTTCGCTCTTGACATGAGGAGAGACAGCCGAGATGCTCTGGGTAGACGTGACACTTTTCCCCGTGGTCTCCTCTTCCTCCTCCTCCTCCTCGTCGCTGCTGTGGGCCGAGCTGGAGTGGGAGCGCTCCTCGTCCTCAGAGGTCATGAACTGGTGGTAGCGGCTCGGCACCGACGACTTCTTAGCAGCGTCTATGTCGCCGTTCACGCGCTTGTGGGACTCCTCCATCTGTCGGAGGATGAAAAGTGGAGCAGCAGAGCAGGCAGCGTTTGAGTCTCAAGTACAAGAGAATGGAATGCAAATTTAAAATGAACATGAATAAAGAACAGAGCTGTTGAATACTAAATAATCTTTTAACTGGTGATAGACTTGAATGGGGTGGTAATGCAGTTGGAAAACATACGGTAAATATGTGGGTCAATTCCCAGAGGCATGGAACTGTTTTAAGAGCTGAGAGTGACATAAGCATATCGTGTCTGGGCCTGACAGACAAGCACTAACTTGCTGTAGAAACCCGACAGTTATTTCCCCTGATAAAGCCAAACATTGTGTATCATCTATCATCAACTGTAACCGCGCTTGAAGTGGAGGCTGAAAATAACAGCTCTCCTAAGTGAGTTAGCAATATAAAAACATTTGCTTCATCCATTATTCACAAACAAAGTAACTGGATCTGACTCGTGAGTGAGTCTTATGTACTCTAAAAAGATAATACGGCTGCAGCAGACCAACACATGAAGGTTTTGCTGTTGTCCACCGGCTCATCCTGTCCTCTAGACGCCCTTCGGCCCCACACACAGGTTGTATTTAGCTGTAGAAGAAGCAGGTACTCACTGCGAAGGTCCGGGGAAGAGAGGCGATGCGGGTGGACTGGGTCCCGAAGGGCCTGGGTGCGACGACTGAGGTGAGCCGGGTCGTATCCGATTTCTGGTAGCTCCTGGGGAGGGAGGCGGAAACCCGAGACACCCCAGGAGGTTTGGATTCCATTGAGTTGTACTGTGGTTGTTTGTATAGGGAGCCGGAGGAGGGGGGCTGCACCTCGGGCTGCCTGGCCACCAACGGGCGCCGTGGCTCAGGTGCCTTTTGGAGGGAGATGGATGAAGAGACGGTAGTGGTGGTGGTCTCCTCAGTCTTGGCTGTGCTGGTGTTTGTCTCCATGGGTGCAGCTGTGGGCGAGCGGCTGCGGTGGATGGAGCTGGTGGTAGTGATTGTGGTGATAGTGTCAGTGTCGTCGCTGCTCTCAGGACTGTCCGCAATGTCGGCTTCCCGTGGCGTAGGAGGGGAAGCGGCCCTCCCGGTGGCTGGGGCAGCGGCAGGGGGGTCCCTCTGTCTTGGAGAGGGCACAGAGGGAGAAGGGTCCACCGAGGAGTAAGGGGTGTCGATGGTGTAGCTTCTGGGAGGAAGGGTGCGGGTACGTGGGGAAATGACGGGAGGGTCGAAAACGTCCTGGTCGTCGCTCAAGTAAGAGAGAGAGGAGAGCCGGCTGCCAACGGATGTCTTTTCTCTGTTCTCTCTGCAGGCCGGACAGAGGAGGGGGACGGGATGGGATAAAGGGAGTGATGGGACAAGG
The DNA here is from genome assembly GCA_900302615.1 of Holocentrus rufus. NCBI lineage: Eukaryota > Metazoa > Chordata > Actinopteri > Holocentriformes > Holocentridae > Holocentrus > Holocentrus rufus. Next base: position 2,498 of record OMLF01037425.1, on the reverse strand, counting down.
GCAGGACGGACAGTAGTTGGTAGAATTCAAGGAAGAGCGGGATGAAAGGCAGAAGTGTTAGGGAGATGAAGGGGAGGATTACAAAGGGTAGGGGAGCAGGAGTTGAAGTGAGGAGGGGAGCGAAAGAGAAGAGAGAGGAAAAGGGAACACAGGTTGAAAGGGACCGGGTAAAGAGAGGTGGGGCAAAAAAGAAAAAGGGGAGACAGGTTGCAAGCCATGATTAGATTACACTTTCACACTGACTAAAGGCACAATTAGAGAGAGAGAGAGACAGAGAGAGAGAGTTCTTTCACTGTCTCTGAGTGCAGGATCCTGTGTCTAATACTGCAAACTACGCAGCTTTCCTTTCACTGTTACGATGCTGCTGTATAAAAAGCAATAAGCTTCCCTCAGAGGGCAAATAAACATTATTGAAGAGAAATAAATTCAACGTGTTTGCAGCACGGCTGATTATGACAATAAATAGCAAATCCTTCAGGAGTTCAGCAGATACAAAAACAAAAAGGTCAGATCAGGGCAAAAAAATTCCACCTGTTTAGTATTAAACTTGCAAGTCAGTCAGTGTACTCTTTTTCAGTAAATGCACATTATTCTTGCACTAAAAAAGTATCCAACCAGGTGTGTTTTTTCCTTACCTCTCCTCTTGCATCTCCTTGAAGGTCTTAGACCTTCTGGAGCTGCTGCTGGCGTATGTGATCTGCTCGATCTGCTCCCTTTCCTCCTTCTTCTTCACTATATCAGAGTTGACGCTCCTGCGCCGATTCTTCCATTTGGTCAGGTCCTGCAGAGAAACAAGTCCAGCTCACCTCATCCATCATCTTATAAAAAACAAAAACACTTACTCGACTAGTTCGCCTAACACAGACAAAAGGGATTTGTTCTGGTGTTGCATGGTTAACTGTGCAGTTGAAGGAAGTGAAGTTGAGAAGGACAGAGAAAGAAAGAAAGAAAGAAAGAAAGAGAGGGCTACATTTGAAGGTGTTCTATTTGTGTGCTTTAGGCTCCTCCCGGCTCAGGTCCCCTGAGTGTTGAGGACTGAGTGACCTAAATGCTGCTTTAGGACTCCATTATTTTGCAATGACACTATTCAATCAGACTATTGATAGACATACCAATCTAATCGCAATTATATGTGGATAGTAGGATTTTTGTGATTATACCTGGAAGGATCTAATTAGCATGATGTGCTGCTGTCTTTTTAAAATTATTTTTCATGCATAAAGTTGCACCAAATTTGTACTAGATAATAAAACAGCTTGTTAAATCACACAATTTTTCATGAGTTCAGTCAAATTATTGCCATCCTAATGGGTTGGCAATAATCCAGTTATTGCCAACCCAGTCTTTAGAGTCTATTTAGGCATTACACCACAACACCATTACACAGTAATTCTTGCTATTTATGTGGTGATTACCACCACACACATTGAGATTTAGAAATGAGGACAGTCCATAGCCAGAGGGCAGTGCTGCACCAATCAGTGTCCGCCTCCGTCTCTGGCCTCTGTCTAAACAGCTCTGCTTTCACCCTGTGGCCACCGGCTGCACCACAACACCTGCTCTCCTTATAACACAGATCACTTAGATATCTCATCTGCTACTTCAGCGCTGGAAAGTTATGCTGTCTGTGCTCCTCTTGCCAGAGTCAGTTTACAGATACATCGTGAGGGAAAGTGAAGAGACTATAATTTTTTTTGGCAAACAGATATCCTCCAGGTGTGCAGTGCAGCGGGCATGTCAGTTGTACTCACATCCTGCCACTTGTCCTCGCTCTCTTTCACACTCTCGCGATACTTCTGCAGCTCCTCGTAGCGAGCCTGCCGTAGGACGGCGGGGTCCACCTGGATGTCATTCATTGATTTGCTCCTGGAGACAGTGAATAAACAGGAGAGAAAGTTGAAAACAGACCGCAGCTCGCATGAGAGCTTTAGGGTCTCCTAGCAGAACGCTTTACATCAAGTTAAAACAAACTGTTGCAAAAACTGACGAATTCCACTCCAGTTATAGTATTAATTATTAAGTGCCGTTTCTTACCATCACATCAAACAAGCTGTAAGTAAATAACCAGTGTCAAAACGCATTCCACCCGTATTTCCCATCTGCATATTTTTTGCATTGAGGCTGAAATGGGTCGGGTCAATACCTTTACCCCAGTGTTAGCATGCACACACAACACACAAGTCAACCACAAAAAAAGGAGTTTAAGCTCAATGGGTTAGAAACACAAGCTGCAGTACTGTGCACTGTATTCACAGCCATCCCTTTCATGCAAAATTGCAAAATAACTCAAAGCTTACCAACTGGACAAATTTACTCTTTTTCACTTACCTGTAAAGGTTTAAATGTGCCTCATATTGCTATCAGGTGGGCAAGGAATGTTTAGGGATTCAAACTGAGCTGCGACCACTCTTCTCTCATAACTATCACACACTCACCAGTTTGGGTAGATGACCCAGCGTATTGGTATTGTGTGCATCCTTTCATTTCACTTTGTTGCA
>OMLF01037424.1:182641-192974 GCA_900302615.1 Holocentrus rufus | reverse complement strand
AGTCTGTTTGGGCTTTCGGCTGAAGATCTTCACAGGGACGGCTGGCAAACAATGTCATCTGCTCTTTGTGTTATGCTTGTTCAAATTGGAATGGTTGCTACCTTTAAAAAATTACAGTTTCACAGGGAGATGCTTTGTGGTAGTGCCTCTCAAATAAAAGATATGACATTCCCCAGATCCCACCTCCATTGGTACGTGTGCTCCAGTAACCCTGCTGTTATTATCAGTGCATTCCAGCTCCAGGCCTAATGCACGTTAGCTCATACAGCATAATGGGGCAGCATAATGGGTACCTCCACAATGACTGTTATGCATTGTGTGATAAAAAAAAGTTTGATGTCAGTTTTCATAGTGAGAGTAACTGATGTTTGTAACACAGGTGAAACCAAACAGCATCAGTGGGAATAACTTGGAAAAAAACCTGCTGAAAACACCCACCTTCCATCTGCAAAAAAACACTGTTATCTGTAAAGGACTGTGTGCTGTGTTCCAAATAAAATGTTTTACACTCTTGTCAATGGAGACGTTTCTCTCAGTTGCATAAACAAGACTGACACGCAGAGATTGGGTGTTTGATGTTTTAATAAGGAAGAGGCAATGCAAGCCTTTAATTCACCAGAAAAATGCAGCCTCGTCCTTCAGCTCTACAATAGCACACAAAACACCCACCCGATCTTACAAGAGGCATCACTTCACCCATCAATGTCTGGTGTCATTCTCCACAAAGTAGACTCACTAGCTGCCACTCTGACTAGAATGATTGCTTTTGTTGGGTCTTTCTTTTTTTTTTTTGGATAAAAATACTGTCTGTTTTGAACAAAGTCTTTGTTTTCCAAGAGTTTTGTCCCAAAATAAGACATTCACCATTTGAGGAGTGACACCTACTCATAAAATGATTAACAGTACAAAATGAAAAGAAAATGTGCTACTTTTTGAAGAACAGCATTTCTCATTAAAAAAAGAAAAGAAAAAAAGGCTTTGGCTCAGTTTTCATAATCTAGCTTCAGTGTGCAGAAATCTACTTTGCTTAGATACAGAGAGCACAACTCTAAATTACCTTTTGTATGTAATGTATGGAGATCAGAGAATATAGTTATTGGATGCCATAAGGTAAAATCACTGAATGTGCTTCCACTAATTTCACACAAATTAAGTATTGTGTCTTTCTTGCATCATGATGGACACATTTCATTCATTTTTTTCTTGTACCACATGTACTGGTACCTAAGATTTTGATTAAAAATCAGACTCTCTCTCTCTCTCCCTCTCTCTCTCTCCCTCTTTCTCTCCCTCTCTCTCTCAAATCTCAATAAATAACTGTAAATTCAGAAATCCAGGATAACACAGGGAAAGCTCACTGAACCTACAGGATTACTTTTTTTCTCATTTCCATTTGGACAATAAAAAGAGGATCTTCTGTATTTTTTACTGACCTTTAGGTTTTCATACTATATGTGCACGGATATTCAGACTTGCGTCCAACTTGGAAACCTTTAGCAAAAAAAAAAAAAATCAAGCATCTTTCCAGATTTCAGGATGAGTTCAGTTGCTAGAAATAATACTGTTACTGTATCTCATTGTCTTCTTTTTGCTCCATCTTGCAGAGATGAAGTGCTGTGTGTTTTCCCTGTTAAATAACTGGGATTATCAGGATTGCAGTTTCCTGCAGAACAGAGAAAAAAATGTGTGTGAGTGTTTGTGTGTGCGTGCACATGTACGTGCATGTCTGTATGTGCATTTGTGCTTTGTGGCAATTCTTGCAAAAAGGTGGATTGAAGGATAATGTTGCTAGGAGACCCTGACATCAGCTATTTATCCTAGAATCATGCAATAGCCCACGTGCGTCCAGAATGTGAGTGTATGTGTGTGTGTGTGTGTGTGTGTGCGTGCTACCTCCTCTCCCCACTGCGTGTGTCCTTGCTCTTCTATAAAGCCGCCAGCATCTCCTTCGCTCTACTCTCGTCTCGAGTAAAGTCAAGGCTGTTTCAGCTGGAGAACAAGTGGCATTTTCACCGCGCACACGAGGATGAGGAGCATTCCGGCAGGAGTCCTGCTGTCAAAGTTACAGATCGAAGATGCGCCGCTAGTCAAGCCTGCTGCAGCTGACAGCACAAGCTGCCCTGCTCCTTTCAGAGGGGAAGCCCAATAAAACTAGTCTTGCAGAGTCCTGGAAAAATGGATTGAATCTAACAGCGGAGAAGAAGAACAATAGGAAAAGAGAGAGAGAGAGAGAGAGAGGAGTGAAGCCGAAGAAAATAAAAGGAAGCTGCAAATATAAAGGATTGTTTACCTTTGGGTATTTGATGGTAGAGACTGACAGAAGAGCAATATCCATGCATCTCTACAGACTCTGCTCTCTTTGTGGGAAAATTCCCAGTGCTGACTTGTCAGATCAGAGGCTGGTGACAAGAAAGGCAGCTGTCGTCCAAACTGATGACAAGATGAGACTGACTCTCCCTTGTCTTGTTTGAGTTAGATGAAATCAAAGCCTCTCACAGCAAAAGACCTGAGGACTCTTTCACACTTTCTATACATCTCATCCATATTCTGTCTTCATTTCCTCCTGTCTCCAACATCTTTCCATCCCTGTTTGACTCTCTTGATTCTTCTCATTAACTTTTCCCTTTTATACCTTCCCTCCCCCTCCCTTCATGCCCTGCTTCCCCATCTGTCCGGTCCAACATACCTCTCCTCAGTCACACACCTCTCCATCTGTCGCACCTGCATCTCCACTAACTCTTATTACATTTTGCTGCGTTCGCCCTCCCTTTTTTTCTTCTCTCTTTTTTGCCATCAACTCTCCATCCCCTCTTCATCTGAGTGCTGGAACTTGACAGAGCGGCTAAAAAGCCCTCTCTCCTCTTCCACCTTTCTCCCGCCTCCTTCCTGCCATGATGTTCTCCTCCGAGGACCTCTGGAACTCCACGGAGCAGCTGTGGATCAACGGCTCCGACCTGAACTCCTCTCTGGAGAGAGACAGGGACGAGGAGGAAGGGGAGCAGCACCCCTTCCTCACCGATGCCTGGCTGGTGCCCCTCTTCTTCTCCCTCATCATGCTGGTTGGACTGGTGGGCAACTCTCTGGTCATCTATGTCATCTCCAAACACAGGCAGATGAGGACTGCAACCAACTTCTACATAGGTGAGGAAGTGTGAAAACTTCTGTGTATTTGTATATCCTGATATGTCTGGTTGTTTGGGTGGTTGTTGTTAAAATGCTGCCTGAAAAAGCTGGAGAAAATATTGGGGAAAGAGACAATGTCAAAAATACTAAAAAGTCCAATGTTGAGAGTCCTGAGTGATCAGAGAGCTTAGGTGCATATCATGTACTCCTAATGCCACAGGTTCAAATGTTAATGTTGCATGCCACTGTTTCTCATTAAACCCCCCTTTTGTACACAAATGGTGGAATCCATTTACCTCCAGGGGTCCTTTTGAGTGCCTCCAATGTAATCTTGCAATTGCATCACTCACCAGGTGTTATTACAAACATGCATGTAAAAGACTGATCATGCTGATTATAGTTTTTACATTTACCAATTTACATGTACAAACAGTAATTCGACTGTATTGAGAATCACAGCTGAAATCTTCTCATATTTGCGACAAAATCTTGGGGTCTGTGGTCTAAATCGTCCTTTTGGGGGTCCTTGAAAAAGTGTGTGAGCCCCTGATGTATGCAACCTGACATGAATAATTGGAAAACTGAAAGCACTTAGTGAGTGAGTGATTTCCACTGTGAGAGACGTGAACATCTGGATGACCGACGTCACTTGCATGATCAATTAAGTCAAGGGATTAGCTTGTTTGCTTTTCATTTTCGAAGCCTGAATTGATTATTCATCCACTGTGCTGCTCATGTCTACCAAACAAGGCAAGAATGAATGTTAACTATCAATAATGGAAATATTTTAAACTATTTAAAATGCTTCTTTATTTATCTCCATTTAAGCTTCATAACAAAAACACTGAACCTGGAATGATGGATGGTGGAAACATTATCTGGGGAACGAACATCGATCTCTGCTATATCAGCCAAACAAAAAAATCAATGCAGCATGTCACTCGCTGGCTGGGTATCGTCTCTTAAGAATTCAGCGCACGTTGACTTTGAACCAAGGTGGTTGATATTGGTCGGTGATCCAAATTGGGTTGGACAGCTCTGTGATGTCACGTGTGACATCAGTGGAATTCCAATTTAAAGGTGGTGGGTGACTGAGGGCCACAAAATGAAAATGAGCCAAGTTTGCATGCCACTAATGTTGTGTGTGTGTGTGTGTGTGTGTAGGGGCTGATATGTGTGTAAGTAAGTTGGAAAGAGAGTCTGTATTCATCTGACATGGAAACTAGATACGCCTGTCTGTGTTTGCATGGTCTGCTGTGAATGTGACGTGAATTTTGACGTGATGCAGCGCAATATCCCAGGGCCACCGTGTGGAGATGGTTTAATATGCAGCAGCATTAGATTAGCACCGTGCCGTCTGCCCGCTAGTTCAACATAAATGTCCAGCTGTTATGGTGTGATTAGATCAGCTAGTGTCAGAAATGGAAATGCGTGTTGTTTATTTATCAGCCTCACAGTGGGAACAGAGGACCAGAGAACTCAAACTAAGCTTATAAGAGGATCAGGTGGCAAATGTTATCACTGGAGCCTCTTTGGGGTGCAATATCGAATCATCGTTTGAATCTGAATGGGGTTTTTGTATGCTTTCATATGAGGATGTGTGTGTGGGCTGGAAATTTGGATTCACATTAAAACGTGTTTGTGTGTGTTTGTATTAACTGGGGACTTGATCAGCAGTTCCTACATTGTGTTAATTTTGGGCTTGTTTTTCCAAAAAGCACCTCAGCACATCATCTCTGATCTAACATAATTTAATTAACCAAACATTGTTTTGGTCCTCGGATGCGTCTAAGGAAACAAGCAAAATTAAGTAAATACATACTGATTCTGCTTCTGTCTTCACACTGCTCGTTTCTTTATTTGATTTCTCATTTGTCCTACCACATTGGAAAATAAGCTTTTCAGAATCAGCAAATACAGACAAGCTAGATAATGATACGATATGAGTTCTTCTAGTATATCAACATTATCTACAGCGAGGATTCAAAGGGCAAATATTTCTCCAAAAGCATGAGCATGCATAAAATACCAGATTATCTCAGGATATAAAATATTCATATATGCATTTGAATGAGCAGAAATGCAAAAAAGTACCAGGATTCAGGATTCCAGGATTTATTCAGTTTAGTAAAAAGCTGCCCATGCTATCATGCAATATTGAGCAGTGACTACATCAAAAAATCATGTGCATAAGTGGTTCTCAAAGTGTGATCATGGATTTCACTCTCATCAGTAGTATTTCTCCATGTGTAGGCAGTGATATAATGCAAAATAAATAAGAACTAAAATCTATTCCATACCTAGGAAAAAAAATTGTTTAACCGGGGTTTAACAAGTGTAGAAGTAGTACAGAGGCAGGTGTATCCATCATGCCAATGTAAGAGTACAGCTCCTGGACACAGGGAGTGATGTAATCAAGACTATATACAAGTGAAATAATGCAGCATGGCCACCTCTGTTTCACGGCACTAAAGGTGTCAGGTTATCCCTGACAGGGATGGTGGGATCAAACTTGTTTCCTCACGATTTCTATTATTATTACAGGTATTTCTCAGAAGCAATTTTAATTATTATTCTATTCTATTATTATTACAGGTATTTCTCAGAAGCAAATTTTACTTGATCGCTTAGTTGTTTTGGACTAATGTAATGTCTCATCTAACAAAATCTGTTTGTGATGAATTTGGGATGTATGTTATAAATGCAGATAATAAATTAGAATTCCTAAAAATAAATAAATAAAATAATTAACAGTGTATTTTTCTGCAGAAACATTGAGAATTTATTTGACCTTTTCCTGACACAACTTTGGGTGCAGTCTCTGGAAAATCATGTGTTGGCTTCTTCTTTTGCAGCAAACCTGGCAGCCACTGACATCATCTTTTTGGTGTGCTGTGTCCCCTTCACTGCTACCCTCTATCCTCTGCCTGGGTGGATCTTTGGTGACTTCATGTGCAAATTCGTTGCCTTTCTACAGCAGGTAAAAGCAGGGCCTTCATTCAGAGATTCATACAAAAAAACGTTTCTTACCGCTAACAGCCATAATTCAGAGTTTTTCTCAGCTCAGAAACATGCTTTTATACGCCAAGTGTTATTTTGCTGTCTTTCCACAGCAGTTACTGCAGAAAAGTGTCCCTCATTTGTCAGACCTGCTCAAACAAATCTGCTTTTAAACTGAATGAATACCAGTAATTATTATAATGGAATGAACTCACTCACAGAAATGACATTTAGAGCGTCAGCGGAAAGTCAAAGTCGCCTTAAAGAAATAGTTTGGGATTTTTGAAGTCTATTTCTTTTTCATGCTCATATTTTACAGAACTGCATTGGCATCTCCGCCTCTTTATTCCAACTTCAGTGCAAGTAACGGAGGACAGAATCCATAATCCTTGTGCACAGCAAAAATGCATTTAACATTTCAGGCAAAGCTGACATAACGATAGAAGTCAGACTTTTTGAAATCGAGTGGTTATATTGAAAATTTCTTGTTGGTTTTATTGTGACATTCCATGATTTGTATGACTACTTTCATTGCTCTGCCCTGGCGGAGGGATACGTGCTGACCTTCCCCTGTAGGCTGTGTGAGAAATGCAAACAATGTCTGACTAAGGAAACAGGAAATGTAAGACTTTGAACTCAACACATGTATGAAACTATAATATGTAAAGTGATAGCCACAGCATTGTCTTGACATTGTTAGCTCACTGAAGACTTGCCTATGTTGACATGCTAGCAAACTATGCTAGTTTAGCAAACTATGGTAGTTTGCTAGCCCTGACCAGGACACTCATACTACATATCATGGTCCAAACACAACTCATTCCCATCGGGGTCAACATTATTTACATTCAACTCATACATGTAAAATCCAAGATGGACACTGTTTTCTTCTTCTCTCCCTAAATAGAGTGCTGCTTTGCTCAGTGCTGCCAAGAGACAATTGATACGTAGTATGATGGTCCTGGTCAGGGCTACTAGCTTGCTAGCATATTTTTTAGTTAGATATGCTAGTTTTCTGTTTGAATTTCCTTGTTTGGCGGGGTGGGGGGTTTCACAGTCTCAAGTTACCACATCGCTGAGTGGTAGATATCAACATTTTACATAGCTCCTTTAACAAGCATACGTGTAGGAATGTGGTGGTTGAGTAAAATACAGGGGTAAAATTGTTCATTTAAAGCCTTGGAAGTTTGTTAAGCTGTGACATAGTTTCCTTTGCATGACTGCACCATCAGGGAAAATTTGGCCTTCGCCCACTGCCTAGATCAGCTTATTTAAAGGGGGAAGCAAACTGAAGTTACCTTGAACACACGGTGTGTGGCGATAAACCTCAAGTCTTAAAGGGTCATGCCACCCTGCTACACTGTAATAACACCAGAACGTCTAGACCACCCTTTAAACCCTTTATGCATAATTGGCACCCAGTACAAAATAACTCGAGGATCCCATTCATGTGTTGAAAAAGCCGTGGTGTCACTGAGGGTCTGTGTCGCCTTAAATAACTTCAAAGATGCCACGGCTCCTGCTGAGTTAATAAGCAGCCTGTCAGGTTTGAGTGCAACACTGTCCCGGCCCGGAATTTAATTTTCCTTCTGAATGGGGAAGTATTAATTTTGGTGATGGCAAAAGTCCATCAATTTTATTTTGGAGACTGAAGAAAAACATGTACCTCATTCATTATGAACACAGAAAGGAGGAGAGGAGGATCTGCCAGGTGGACAGGAAAAAAAGATGTTCTCTTTTGAATTCATAATGTCTAAATGTTCATGACTAATTTGAGCATAAAAGGGTAAGATGTTAGTCTGCGAGGCCGGCCAAGAACACAGACAGGCGGGCAGAAAGCCTGAAAGGATTTTTTAATTTTCAATATGGAGACTAGTACCTTTTGAAGCTCTCTTTGTTAAAAAGCTGATTCTAAATTTGCTTTTGAATATGCAGAAGACAATTGTCTGCCGATCATGTCTTTCTTCCATTTTGTCACTCCAGTCTTTGTGTTTCTCTCTCTGCCTATTTTACTTTCTCATATTTTTTTCTCTCATGCCTTTTCTGTCTAGAAAGGGATGTGCCCTCTATCTCTGAACCCCTTGAATGTTTCAAAATCCTAGCTTGGTGTGAAGGGCGACCATCCTCTTATTTATCACCAATTGGATTATCATCAATTGGATTTTTTTGCAGCCCTTTATTACCTGTGGCCTCATCTATGAAACACTTTTCAGCATCAGGCAGGAATAGAAAACCTCTATTTTTTCCCCCCAGATAATAGAAGGATAAACTAGTGACGTTAAAACTGATATTAATGTTTAAGATGATACCCAGATTTCTGACATGATTCTTATAAAATACTTAAGAAACTTGAGGGAGGCTGTGGATTTGTACTGTGGAGTTGTACAGAATTTTCCACAAGTCAGTATACTGTGTTTTTGAATTCACAGGACCTAGGTCACTACTGGAGAGAGATATGTAAAACTGTATCATTGACATTAATACTCAAAATATTTTCATTTTTATCAATGTGTTGATTTACATAATGTGAAACACAGAGGAAATAATGCACCACAGCTACACAAAATAATGGTAGGTAATAAATGAGAATCAGAAAAAAAAATACTGTGAAACTCAATCCATTCACATTCACACCAAACCGAGGAAAAGTGCAAACCTAACCCACTGCACCTTGCACACCAGACACCCACAATGCATCCAGTCAACAAGCCGCACAGGGCAAAATGTGGTACGCTTCCACCACACTGACCTGCCAGATTCAACACACCACCAGAAGCAGCAGAAGCAGCTGCACCACAAACTCCACAGAGCCGCAGAAACACTGCTCCCACCAGCCAGGGAGCCTAACCACCTCCAGAGCGTGCCAGATCGCAGCCCATTCACAGAACTACGTGACTGGCAGAGGAAGTCAGCGGCTAAGAAAACAAACCAGTGCAAAGACAGCAAACGTGACCTGCACTTTGATACCTGCAAGCAGCAGATCAGCAGTAGAGCTCGCAAACCAGTGAAAATACCAAGCCCACAGGGCCACGAGCCACCCGCCAGGTCTTCATGCCTGTCTGAAGTGCCCCTTTGAAAGTCACTTCTCATTCAGAGGAGTCACATCTTGTTCATTTCTCCTGGTGTATTTGTCTTTTCACCATGGCAGCAGTTAAAGATGCAGAGCCCCCATGGGGTTAGCTGAGGAAAAAAAATCAAGATCCATGTGTAAATCTGTACCCTCGGTTTAGAAATCTATGCGCACCGTGTATAAATTCATAATCTGCTCTGGAATTGGGAATCTGTGTAATTTGTATACTGTGCCCTCGGATTTGCAATGCATGTAGTTTACAAATCCGTGCACATGGATTTCTAAACAAAGAGTACTGATTTACACATGAACGTTTATTTTTTTCTCAGCTGAGTCTATGGAGGCTCCGTACAAGCATGAGTACTTTCCATTTTCAACAAACGCATCCCAAGATGACAGCTGATTGCAGCTTCTTTTCACACCTCTTACATCTTCCACTTTTTTTTTTTTTTTTTTTTTACAGAAGACAATCAGTGTATAACTCTTTTTTCTTTGCCAGTCTTCACTGTGGATTACAGCTCTGACATCCTGGACGTTAATGGGTGACGGCTGATGGCTGACTTTAACAGCACCCATTAACGTCCAAGGTGTCAGAACCCCACACCTGTAATCCACAGTGTGGTATGGCAAAGAAAAAAAAAGAGGTGGAGTCTGGAGAAAGGCTTTTTGATGGCGGTGGGTGTTAAACTCAGACCTCAGCATGTCTCAAGCTGAGTACAAACCGAGCTGGAATATTAAAAAAATACTAGCTAGAAATGAAAGACGTCTCTCAACAAATACTTGATGTGAATGCCTAAATACCTTTGAACTCTCTTCAAGGCCACATGTGATAATCTTTTTTTTTTTCCAATCATGGTAAAAAGGCATTGTACTCTGAAGAACTCCACTGTGGAAATTGATTTTTCTCTCACTGGCTTGAAGGCACGAGGAGAAGCAGGCTGGACTTCATGTGCCTTTGAATATGCTTTCTTTGAAGAGAAAAATGTGGAGAACATGACTTGAGTGCTATGATGCTCTCATCTCCTCTCCTCTTCTTCTTCTTCTTCTTCTTAAAAGACTAGCTCACAAGAAAATGAAAATTCAGTCATTATTTATCATTTAATCTAAAATAGTTTTTTTTTTTTTTTTTATGAAAAACAC
>OMLF01037424.1:110634-132530 GCA_900302615.1 Holocentrus rufus | reverse complement strand
TTTGCACTCTCTGAGATTTATTTTTTATTAATTAATTAATTTATTTATTTATCTATTTATTTATTTATTTAGCAGCAAGCTTCCAACTAAATGAGAGAGAGGGGGAGAGAGAGGGACAGGGAGACAATGGTGATCCCAGTGCAGTATTTTTGACTGCCTCCTTTGCTGAGGTAGACCCTCATACTTAAAGGGTCTGTTGGGTCCCAAGCACCCAAAGCATTAATTTGGTCTTCCAGTCCTGACTTGAGCCAAGACTTTGAGTCCACAGAGGGCACTTTAAAAAGCTGGGAGGGCTTACGTTCCCCCGGTACCATGTTGAGAGGTAAATAAAGTTAAGGGCTCCTGAAGGGCTGTTTTGCCTTCAGGTTTGCTGGGACGTTGGTCTGTAAGAGATTTAGTGGGCGAGGAGGTTCTGTAGAAGTGATTTGGCTGCAGCAGCCAAACCTCAACATAATTATTTTTTGTTGATTTCTTTCACAGGCAAATGTAAACCATCCTATGATCTGTAATTAATACCTTTGGCTTATTTTATTTATTTATTTATTTTTTTACGCATATGTTGTTGATGGAGACCTAATTTGGAAAAAGACATGCTAGGTTATATTTGGGTATTTTAAGGCCAAACTAGTGCCATTGTTGAAGTTGTATTCAATTATGAAATCAATATGTTGCATTTGGTGTACCAAAATAATGAGATATCCACCGATTACGGGGACTCTTTTAACTTTTGATTTATTTAATCAATAATAAACACGGAAAGGAAAATTGATAGTTTCTCCTACCCAACGTGCAGACTGCGACAAATGTTTTCAGTTACTTGTTCTACTGAAATATTCTTATAATTGCCAGATTTATTGTCAGATGGTTCATATTTGGGATAAATGTACCACCATGAAAGGACATGAGATATTCAAGCACGATAGCAGCTTCAAAGTTTTGCTGATCCCTGGTCACATGAAGGAAACCAGAACATATGAATCTTCACAGTTAATTATCAGGCAGCTCCAAATACCCTGTCCGTGATAACTTAAACCACATATAAAGCAAATAATGGACTGCCTGCTAATGTTTCATATTAAGGTTTCATCCAGGCTGGTTTCAAGCAGGTTCAAACTGGGCTTGCAAGAGAAGTTTACTAAAATCCCGGTTAATTTTGACATGATATGCTGCGGTTGGCATGTGTCTTAGCTTGGCTTGAGTCCTCGAGTGATCTGACTTGAGACTGCCCTCGTAGTCTTGGTTTATTTAAGTGAAAACAGGAAAAGCAGAGGTCACTCAAAAGGCTCTGAACTCTGCGGGACTGAATTTCAACGTTTTGGTGATTCTTTATTTGTCAGCAAAGAAATGGTTCGAGATGACGGGATGGTCCCTTGGTTCTTCCTCGTACTGCGTGCTGAGTTATCAGATATCCTAGAAATCTGCTCTTGGGTCTGCAGAGTGACTACCGGCTATCTGATGTGCGATCTCTCGGTCTCTGAGGCCCCTCTGTTTTCTCCTGCTGAAGTTCTCACTGTCTGCCCATACGTCATGTCTCCCCTCGCCGACTACCCTCCCTTCCCTCTTCCTGCGTCTGTCTTTCTCTCTTTCCCTCTAGCTTGTCTGTCTCTTTTTTTTCCGTCCCTCCCTCTCTCTCTCTCTCCCCCTCTCTTCCTGTCTGTCACTCTGCCCCTCTCCCTCCCTCCCCTCTGTACAACATGCCATGGGCACAAAGCCAGCTTACATCAGCTTGGGAAACCCTCCCACAGATTCACAAGAAAACGCCAAGAAATGCCTCCTTTGTCCGCAGTGGGCTTCCCACCGTGACACGGACACCAGGGGGGCATCACCACTTTAGCCACTCAAAGCTCTGGAGTGAGGCCACCCTAAGGTGCTGACAAGGCTTCAGCCTCCTGAGTCCAAATCCAAACCTTGAACGTCAAGCGTGAAGTGGCAAGACTGATCAGCGTCCAGTAGTTGCTTTTAGAACGGGTTCGTGAAGGCTGCTGCGGGCCAAGCTGAGTAAACCAATCATTCACAAGCCCCAGACAGACCCCAACCAATCATGTATGCACTGGCCTGGCCCCAGAAGAAGTGTCTAGCCAAAATACAGCACAGCTGAGGCTGTTGAAATCACGAGGGATAATCACAAGAGAAGGGCCATGGCTGGCAATTCTCTAGAGAGTGAAAGGTAAGCTTAGCAGACTGAAACTCTAGTGATTGTTTGGCAGACGCAGAGGACTGCCATACATGAGGCCAATCTATGTGTTGAGTGCAGATTGGGGTGTCTGCTGCCAATATTTGGGTGCCTCAGGAATGGAAGTGATTTCAGGCAGGCCACTGCAGCACTCTGTGTTTCAAAGACGTCTGTCTGTGAGATGGAAGGATGGCAGGAGAGGGCAATTTTCGACAAACTTTATACCTGTCATTTTCAAGAACATGATCGCACTTGCTGATACGACGCTTCAGTTTGTGTTTTCTGCTGAGATAGCCCCGCAGATGAGTTTCAGGCTCTGTCCCAACTGCTGCCAAGCCTCTTTTGAGGCACTTGGGCAAGCAAGACAGGCATGGTAAATGTTTAGGGTGCAGAGGCCCGACCTCATGAATCACCGCTTGCAAGTGGGCTGCCGGGCAGATGTGGAGTTCTATTTTGTTTTCCATAACTGATGCAGCTTATCTCAGAAAAATGCTTGTAATTGTCATGACAATTCTCTCCTCCATGTCTGAAGGCTTAATGGCTGATTTATCTGCTGTGCTGTTTCCTCTTAATTAAGCCACAGGCAAATTAGATTTTCTGGTCTACAATATTGTCATTATGTACATCCGTTATGTGACATATGACCCTAATTTACCCCAAATTCTACAGTCCGTCTTCTTCTATCGGTTATCCGTTTCCACATGAAATCATTTTGGATGGACAGCCTTCCCCTTTTCGCTCTCAGGTGCGGAGAGAGAGACGGAAGCAGAGAGAACGTCTGAGGGAATGACGGGCAGAAAGTGAGAAACAACAACAACAAAAAAAAAAAAAGAAAGAAAGAAAGTGGAGTGTGAGTGGAGGACATTAGTCATGTACTTCCTCCTGTTATTGAGTAGCTCAGGCGGTCTGGAGCTTGGCCAGTTCGATTGTTGCTCATTTAGGCCGCCATAGCCAAGAGGAAGAGTCGGGCAAGGCTCAAGAACAAGCTCTATACTGGTGTTAATGTAAGTCTTCGTTTCAATGTTGTCATGTGACTTGTTTTTATATTTAGAGGCATGTGATGGACCCTTTGAGGGCAAAATCAAGGGCGGCTGGATTATTTTCTCTCTTTTTTTTTCCTGGCCTTACTAAACTTGTTGATTCAGATAGATGGGTCTCATGTGTCTTGTTGGCTCTGGGTGTAGCCTTTCTAGTTATTTTGGTGTCCGCACAAAAAAAAAAAAAAAAAAAAAAAAACTTTTAGAGATTTGCCTACAGATTAACACTTTCAAAAGGAGTGTGCACTGATTTCTCAAAGCAGTATTAATGCATTGCCGCGGTGTTATACCAGGGCAGATCAGTATCAGCCTATTGAGTCGGTTGTTTGAACACACACAGACACACACACACAGAGAAAGAGAGGAGACGCTAAGGGAAAACACAGATGGACACATGCAGACAACGCTAAGCTACTGAGCTACCATGACTAGCTGTCACAGCCGAGCACAGAGGCAGACTGGCCCGGGGCTATTATTGTCAGCCAGCTGTGAATCCAGACAGAAGTGACAGAGGATGAGAAACTAGGAGACGAGGTGGTGAACTACTGCAGCTTTCAAACCCCACTAAAAATACACACACTGATAACAAGGTGCCCAACACTGGCGAAGCTGAAGTAATATAGCCTTGAAGTTTCATTCAGTGTTTTGTTTTTGCATTTTGATGCAGACCGACGTGTCAGCCTGACCATAATTATAAGGAGGAGGAACTTTATTTACCTAATAGTTCCTTAGTTTTCCATGCAAACACACATTGGTTTTCATTTTTTTAAAAAAAGTGTGTGTCTGTGTTTGTTTGCAGCCCTCAGTTGTCTCAAATTACCATTTCAAACCGATCACGTTCCAAAGCCCTACCACCCAGCTCGCCCCTCGCGTAGATTAAAGCCGACTCCCGGAGTGGATGAATGGATTTACATTATTAATTGAGCGCGCTCTCGGGCCGACAGCGGCAGAAACAGTTAACCATGCGTATGCCTGTCAACAGTACAGGAAGGCTGCTGTTTATTCTGGATTGGTCGCTCATATTTCCTGTTCTACCAAGCACTGTGTTGAGATAAATATTTGGAAAGGCCAGCCGTGTTCACCCCTCAACTCCTGTTTTTGGAGCACAAAATCAGGGAGGGAGTTCTTTTTATAACTCTGGATTTGGGTGTATTATGGTAACTAACATCACATCCAAGTCTTCTCTTGGTTGAGTTACATGATTTCATAGTTTTTTATTGACGATGGATTTTATGTGTAATTTTCAGAAAGTGGTTTGTATTGTTTTCTGTTGACGGTCAGTCAGCGAAACTTGTTTGTCACATATAAAAGCTGCAGATAAACAATATTAAGCAGTCATTTTGCCATGGAAAGTTCACTAATGGATATTTAATTACTGCAAAAACAACCTATAGTGTATTTGCACCTGTGCATTTGCATGCATGGCTGCAAATGTACCAAAGTCACTGGGTCTTGCATCAATGCAAAGTAATTGCTATGATAAGTAATTGCTATGAGCATTTATGATAAGAAATTGCAGCTGTCCGCTACATGTACAGATGAACGGCCCTTTCCTGCTTTCTCTGTAAAGAGCGGGAGAAAACTGCTGTAGGTCAGCCCACCTTCATCTTCACTTGCTTCCCATCAGGACGTAGAGTACTTGAGACAGCATGTAGGAGAAAAATAAGAAAGGGGAAAAGGGAGATGGAGGAGAGGAAGGGAGCGCTGGGACAGCTCATGTGGCTCAGCAGCAAAGATTGAACGTCAAGTAATGACACGTTCACACAAGCAAATCGGCTTTAAAAGGAGTTCCATTATCCGGTGCGGTTTGACGTTCAAATTATTATCAACATTTAAGCGGCTG
The DNA here is from genome assembly GCA_900302615.1 of Holocentrus rufus. Lineage (NCBI taxonomy): Eukaryota > Metazoa > Chordata > Actinopteri > Holocentriformes > Holocentridae > Holocentrus > Holocentrus rufus. The sequence goes on along the minus strand of OMLF01037424.1, from coordinate 127,477 downwards.
AAAGAAATGCAATCCTTTGTCTGACACCGCCTTTTGTCCGATTTCCTTCTTTTCTCCACTATTGTGATAAGTAAAATGACAACCAAAACCTTTTTTTCCAAGTGACAGAAGAAAGAGGCGAAAATGTGATTGTGGAATTATTGGAGCTCACCATTGAAATGCTGTTATTGTGCTGCAGTACAGTACATTGTTATGAAAAGACGGCTCTTTTCGAGGCACATTTCCCAGTCAAATCTGCGTCTCACTCATAACAGAGAGAGACTCCTTGGTGACAGCTAATTGTGGAAAATCTCCTTTACCAGTCTGTGTGTTTTCTATTATGTTTAGACTGTTAGTGGCCACATTTCTAGTATTTTATGTCTCCGGGAACAAAAAAAGACAGGCATTATGGTGATTTGTGACCAAATTAACTTTCTTTGGTTTGCTTCGTCTGGAGCTCCAGCAATATAACCTGTATGGAAAAGTAATATATCAGCATATATGGTCATCCACATTACATCTATGTAATATATTAAACAACCCTATACCCAAATATGGTGACATATGAGTAGCCCATATGTACTGAATATACTGTATATGTGTGCTATTTAAACGTGTATATGGATGAAAACAGTGAGGAAGAAGCATGAATTTGTAATATGTTAGATATGTATGTCTCTATATGAAAATGTGCTGAATTTGAATATGTTTCATATATGGGTATTTAATATAGATGTACTTAATATGCCATATATGGAAATCCTCGATATGTACATATATTACATTTCCATACAGGGCAAAAGCTTGACTGCCCCACCGCCGCACCTGCAACCAACACGGTCCTACATCGCTTCAAAACACACTCACGTGCATGGACACAAGTGATCGCTTGCACACCAGCGCTCACAAACTCATCGACACACACGCACGTGCACACAGAAGGACAACACAGGGACCTGGTTTTAAATGGCACTCTGTTTGTCCAGGTGCATCAGAGAAAGAAATTCCGCCAATTCCCAGTGTGTCTTTGTGTTAACATTTAAGTGTGAGTGGTTGTGTGTGTGTGTGTGTGTGTGTGTGTGGAGGGGTTGTCTGGGTGTGTGTTCTCCCATAATTACATAGCGTTGAGGGAGTGAATGCTCTCTTGCCACGCTGATGTGTGCTCAGATAGACACCTGCAGTCTGCACTTCTCTCTTCCGTTTCTTTCCCCTCTCTCTCTCTCTCTCTCTTCACTCTACCTCCCTCGTCCCCTCTTTCACTCAGTCCATCAGTCTGTTTTTCACCACGTGCACCCCCCCTCGTACAGGGTACTGAATGGTTAGTTTAGCTGGAGGGATTCCTGGCAGAGTGATTTGGTTGTGATGTAATATAAATCACATTGCCAGGGATTTCCAACCAGCTACAGCTGAAAGCTACGCCGGTCTCCAATACCTGACGCCTTCTCAGGAAACACGACTTGATCAGGAATCAGGAACACAAAATAAGTTGGGTCTCACATACTCCTCATGTTTTCAGTAGCGTTCCACTCTCATCTCGCTCAGGTCCACATCGAGATGCCTTCAGGACACACTGGTCCAGAGGTGCAGGACTTAGCTCGCTTCGTGAACAGTTCAGTGGAAGCCTGTGTTCACAGTGGCTAAGTTCCGCTCCTCACAAGCCTCCACGACTTGGAACAACAGCTGTGAAAACTCGACGCGGAATCAAGCGGGTTTAATAAAGTTATTTGCTGCCACGATGTGCGAGGAGTGTAATTTCAAGGGGATGAGGATGAAAAATTTGCCCTTTTTTGTGCTCATCTTCCCACACACTGCAAAAATCTACATCTTCACAAGTCGTCATCGTCTCATATTCAGTGTTAAAATGTTGTTTTCCTCAAAACTAGTGAGATAAATATGAGATAATCCCACCTGTTTCCAATGCTACTCAACTTGTCAGATTTTTTTTTAAATAAAAGAGTTGTTTTCTTGATACTTCTAGATACTTTATTGATAAAAATCCCGAAACAAGTGAAGCTGCATTGGAAACAAGTGGGATTATCTCATCCCACTGGCAGATTTTCATTTGTTTGAAGAAAAACAAGATTACATTGAATATGAGACTAAATCACTTAAGATGGATTTTTGTCTTTTGGCAGAGCAGTGAACATTTGTGGGATTTTCTTCATTTCCTCTCAGACAGTAGTTGACATTCAAAATATCTATAAGCCATATTAACAAGCATCTGTTATGTCGGATTGTGTGATCTAAATCTTCAGTTTCACAGGCCCAAAGGTGTTCGTGCAAGTAATTTTCTTTTTTTCCTTTCTCAGCAGTAGTGGAGGTGAAGCGGCATGAGTGCACAGACAAGCAGAGGAGGGGATGGGAGGAAGAGAGAGACTGGTAAGGAGGAGGGCAGGAGGCGGCGGAGGGAGGGCTTACTCAGACAGGAAGGAAGTCCAGGAAATGTCCCATCGGGAAAACAAGTAGCAGAGCAATTGTGAACCCTGAGCTCATTTACTGTCTGGGTGGCCATGTAGGGAAGGACTGCATGGGTGTACATGTGTGTGTGTGTAACTGCCCATGTGCATCCATGTGTGTGTGTGTGTGTGTGTGTGTCAGAAAAGGAAGAATAAAAGACAATATTTCTTTCCCATTTAATCTTTTAAAGGCTTTGAAGTGTTCCATGTTGCTATCAGACTGTACTATGTATTGCACTTGAAATATACCAAATGTGTAACAATGAATCAAATATCACCACACTCTTTTCATGTATTACAAAATTTCTTTTTTTTTCCATTTAAAACTAAGTCAGTGCTTTGTAGCTGTTTTTGTTTTATCATTAGCCAAGTGTAGCATGGTAGTGACTCCAAACTGAGCATTAGGTCTGAACAGTGACTCAAAATATTATTGAAATCACAATACGGCCAAGTGTAATATCCAAATCGCAGGAGCTGAAACTGTTGGATGAAAGTAAAAAGAAGTCCTGTGGTGCTGCAGAGCTTCCCTGGCCTACTAATCTTACTGTCCAGATGCAATAAAACATGTTTATCTGGTACAGACCCCAGCAAAAATCCATTCACCACTATCTTTTCAATCGTCTTTTTCAGTGAAAATGAAAATTACTATGCAAAAATTAGCATTCCCACTAAAATCGTGAATCATGCTTAAGTCGCTGTCAAAATAATTGTAATTTATTTTATTTTATTTTTGACACCATATTGTTCAGCCCTACTGAGCGTGGCTGTAACACTACGCTATAAGAGTGGCTGCTTTTTTGTCCTCAGACTAATGTCAGTCAGGACCCAAACAGCCCTGTCTGCACAAGACAAACGTTAATAAAGGAATGATTTTCATGAGCATGGATCCTTTGGTAATGCTAGATTTCCTATGTAACACTGAAGCTGACAAACAGTATCAAATTAACTGACTCTGAGTGAATTAAATGGCAGAACTAATGGAAAATCACTTGCCAATTCCTACTTATCCCCCAGTTGGAATTTGAAAGACAACATTACCATTTTTGCATTAACCGGTCTCGAAGCTGCAGCTGGATAATGAAAAAGGTGAAACAAAAACAATCGGAGGTGTATTCTCTATTAAGGTAATAAAGAGAATGGACGCACGTGAACACGGCCCTGAATTAAAGGCAAGTCTTCCTGTGGTTTTGTACCTGTTGATTGCTTCCCCTTGTGGTGGAAACAAGGTGGTGCGGGTATCTGGGCTCAACCTCCTGTGCCTACTGAGCTGATAACAGTTAGATGTAAAACAAGCACTGGCTCAGTTCAGCAGGAACCGGAGTTAGGCCCTCTAGAAACTGCGCCGGACAGGGAGGGATCAGCAGAGGTGACAGATGTACTGAAATGCTCTGAATGCATGAGCAGTGGCAGCCATTCCACTGTAAATGTGTGTACATTTGTATTTGTAATAATAGAACAACTGGAGATGGCGAAGTTTTTTTTTTTTTCTCCCACTGAAGATGTTGTTTATTCGTTTCTGCTCTTAAAGCAATTAGACCGACTCTGAAACATCTTCGCAATGTCTAATCAAGGCCACTCTGCGACTAATAGCCGGAGTGCAATCATCATCTATTTACCGGGACTGAGGAAGAACACACACACGCACACACACTCGCAAACACACATCCTCTTTGAGTTGAAACTCCTCTCATGATGGAGGAAATCTGCTCCTGTTGGTTTGGTATTCCTAAAAGATCACAGGAGCAGAGTTTTTCCAGATGTATTTTCTACAGTCTACTGTAAAAGGATCCAGGAAGTTCCCTCTATATGTGGGATACGGTGCGGACTCAGTTACGTTTTGCCCAGACCGGCGCATCCATCTCACCATCAAACCAGAGGTAGTAAACATGCTGTGAAGAGATTTGCAGTATATTTTTCTGCTTTATGAGGCAGGGTCAAGACAGATGGGAGAACATGCAACGCAGGCCTGAGAAATATACACACAGTTTCATAAATACAAAGCATGAGTGCTATTTATTTATTAAATTAAATTTTTTCCCCCCAGAGATTTACCACACATATATATACTAATATTACATGGGGTTGTATAATAATTTGTGCAATTTGCTAAGGCCGTTATTGGGAAGAAAAAAAGTTTCAATTTACCTAATTTGCATCTTGGGCAAACAGATCCCCGGGCAATACTTCCCTAATTTAAACTGACGATCCCATAATTTCAGTAGCATTACTGTCTTTGTGGTGTGTATTATTGTAAAGAAGAAATCTGCTACTAAGTCTGCTAATCTGCGACAGAAATGTTATGTATGAATGTATATGTGTATATATGAGTAATGCACCGCATGTTAACTATTAACTCTGCAAATGAAATCATAGAAATCGTATTAACATGTATAAGAGGTTCTCATTTGATTTCTGTGGTATAAATTTATAGTTGCATGAATCTAGCAGTTGGCCTTATTTTCCAACTGAACACCCAGTTGGACAGACTCAGAAATCGTAGCTGCAACTGTTTGACTTCTACATGAAAAATTGTCGCTGATGACATAGTAATTGCACGTACTGACAGTCTGTGATGTATTTGTTGTTGAACATTTGTTTTAACACCCTTTATCATTTTTTACAATTGTTTGCTTCCAAAGTCACATTTGGTGTATTTTTTTATGAGTTGTGGTCATCAGTCCTTCTAAAGAGTAATTTTACAAATCAATCACTGGATGTGAGAGAGCATATTTAACTTCTTACATCAAGGACACTTCATAACACTCAAATGTGGAAGGTACAGAGTTTAGCCTCAGGCCACCTCGGTAAAAACCTATTACTTCTGGAAAATACAGCAGTTGGTAATTTTCAGTTCCACTATGACACCATGTAATGTGAGTCCAATTCAAATAGGGCTTTTCATCTGTGTTTGAAACAGGAGCAGAGTGTTTTTTTTGGCAGGATCTATCTCCCTCCCACACCTTTGCTATTTGCCGCCAGCGGAGTTGGGGCTAATTTCTCTCCTTGGACCCAAATGGTGAACGTCGGCACAAGGTCACTGTAAATATCTTCAGGGCATTGTTCAAAACTGGAAACTAAGTGAGCTCTATTTAAGGCTTATGTATGAATCTCTGTGGATTCCACAAGGATCACAGCCTATGACTGCACCTCCAGCAACATACTGCAAAATGCTTTAAAATGGTGTGTTACTGCATGTTGTTGTTTATTTACTCTACCTCTACTAGACTAATGTACTATTTACTTGCATCAATATAAAGGGGAATTAAATGAGTAAATAAAAAAATACTGTTAAAATGCTTATTTATTCCAAAGACATTAGGAAAAATATATGTAAGTATGCAAGTTAAGTAGTAAGTGGGTAAGTAAGTAAATTAAGTAAAGAAGTCAATAAATAAATGAATATTATAAATTAATTAATTGATTGACTAATTAAATTGTGAATCTTTGAATTTTACTGTGAAAATAGGTGGTCTGTTTTGTAAAAGAAAACAAGAAAAAAGAGTGATATTACATAAATTTGATGTCATTTAAAAGTTGTATATTCCACTTGTTTGAGTTATAAGACTTAAGTAATGTTGAAGCATCTGATCTCCATTCTTTCTCCATTCTGTGGAGCCCGCAATGACTCATGTATCGGCTTTTGTTTATCATCTGCTGTGTTGTACCTTCACACACATGTGCATACACTAATGCACTGCACGGACATTTATATAAACACGCTCATTTGCACACACACACACACATACACCCTCTCACACAGCACTCCCTTTTTTACTTTTTTTTTCTTTTTTTTTTACTCATACCCACTCACGCAAACTCACAGCCAGTTGTGCTGAGATGACAAATAAAGAAGCTGGTGGGGTTTTACAGCTCAGAGTAGATTCATGCCAGCTGTGCAGAGCCCAGTTACATGGTATGCATTTTCACTTGTACCTAAAATGACAAAGAACTAAATTCACTGTGAAGTTTTTCACCTAGTTTAACACCGGCAGGAGCGTAGTAAACAAAAACGTGAACCAAGTGAAGTCAGGACATTCATGCAACAGTGACACATGGAGAGTTTTTCTATACCTCGTAAACGGGACAGTAAAACCAGCTGTAAACTCGTACTGAAGGAGGAGGGGGTTCGCGTGACAACAGATCATCTTCCCCTATCTGAGGGAAACCACAGCAGCAGCTGTCTCTGCGTGTGTGCACATGTGTGTGTGTTGCCTGTAATCTGTATTCAATATAAAAATAAATAAATCATTCAAAAGTGCGTCAAGCCTTTTTTTTCCTTTTTTTTTTTGATGACCTTACAGTCAACTCCACAATGAGCTCTCAAATTTTTAGAATTAGAGAAGACTGTTGCCACACATTACAGATTATTCTTTCATTGCAAAATCGCCCCCCAGATGTGATTAAACTGCAGCAAAATTGAACAAACATGGCATATTTTAATGCTCTCTTGAAGGCTAAGAAAATGGACTTGGTCATTGTTTAAGCATTCATGACCATGAGGTCTGAGAAATATCCTTTTAAAGGCAGAGAATAATGAAACAGTCTGAGGGCTGAGATTTCCAAGTATATTGTCAATATACTGTAGTTGGAGATCAATATTTGAACATGCAGCCTTCAGGTGAGATTGAAATTTAATCAAATCAAAATAAAAGCCATGGGCATTTTAAAATGCTTCTTTTATCTTTCTTTTATCAGTCCAGAGGAAAGATGAGATAAACAAGTTGGAGTCTGAGGCAATCTGGGGGTCTTTACTTACTCTTTACTACTATGCAATTTGACATCAGCAATAGTTTGTATAACCACCATACTGATAGAAAATGTATCCGAGATATGAATAAAACATTTCAACATGTTTCAAAATGGAGAACCGCATACATGGCTTATGGAATAACTGTGGTTTTGAGTCCTACCTTTGCAAACAACACTATACTGGGAAAAAAATCAGCTGTCTTCCAACACTAATCCATCCATCCATCCATTTTCTAGCCATTTACTCAGGTCAGGGTCACAGTGACATCAGGGTGAGCAGAAGACATCCGTTTCCAAGGAAACTTCCTTCAAGTCTTCCTGGGGGTTTCACAGATGCTCCCAGGCCAGCTGGAAGATGTAGTCCCTCCAGTGTGCCATGAGTCTACCTCGAGGTCTCGTCAAAGTGGTTCGTATCTATAACGGTGCCAAAGGGCACCCTGGAGGGCATGCTTCCATGGTGCCCCAAAACCCCTCAACTCGATCCTCTCGACGTGGAGAAGCAGCAGGACCTCGTCTTCAAGGTCCTCTTGCACGGCTGAACTCCTCACCCTGTCGCAGAGTGAGGCCAGCCACCCTCAATTTGGCCACTTGTGTCTTCAATTTCATTCCTCTCATTCTTTCGGTCACTACCCAGAGCACTTGGCCCCAGCTGCTGGTCAGAGCAAAGCCAGATCGGTATATCAAGAGCTTTGCTTTTTTGGCTCGGCTCTCTCCTCACTACCGCAGTCTGATACAACGCCCACGTTACGGCAGCCGATGCACCTAACTGACCCCAGAGTACAAGGTGCTGCGGTCACTGCTGCAAGCCATTTGGCCTTTGTGCACAAGGAACGAGACCTGTTTGCATTTAAGGGACTGGAAAACATGCTTTATGGGATGGTAACTGATATCTAGATGTTGTTTGACAAAGATGACAAGAACACTATGTGTTACGGCCACATACATGTTGAATCCCTGATGCTAAATCAAAAACGTTCTATTTCTAGGGTTAAAAAGCAAAAGTAGTCACTGGATGTTCTGTGGTGTTGTGCTCTATTTCAACTCTTGGAAGTCAGATTGATTTAATGGCTACTCCTCTCATCCCCTCCCAATCTCCCTCCACCACCGCTCTCCTGCATTGCATTTTCACGATAATTGGGTAAGCAGAGAGGGACTGAAACTGAGGATATCGTCTCCCTTTAAGCCAAGCTTGTTTAAGGTGGCGATGGACAGGGGTGCACATTGTCCCCTCTTCTGTTTGTGATGTTAATGGATGGAATAACAAGGCACAGCAAAGGTGTGGAGTCCGGAGAGTGTCCCATTCGGTGACAGAAAAGTGGCATCTCTGCTGTTTGCGAGTGATGCTGACCTTCTGGCATCATCGGACAGTATATTTCCAATGTGCACTGGAACAGGGTGTTCATGAGTGAGGTTAGGAGGGTTCCATCACTGGTTGCAAAAAAAATCCATTACTAGAGAATATAAAACAGCTAACATATTCCATAAAACATTTTGATGGGGTTTGGTACATTGCCATTCAACTGAATTCTGAATTTTATTTTTTATTTTTTTTGCTCAGGAACAAAGACAGAGACTTGACAGGCAGACAAAGACAAAAGAAAGAGCGAGAAAAAGACAGAGAAAGGGGAGACAGTGAGACTAAGAAAGAGAGACAGGACAATACAGATGATAATTAGAAAAGAAACCGGGAAAGAAGATAAAGAGGCACACAATGAAATAATTCCTCTGCTTCTTTCAAATTCCAAAATAGCCACATTTAGATGAGATTAAAACAAATGACTTCATCACCTCAGTCTTGGCAATCAACTCGACACTTCCATGAGGCACGATGCACAAACATACCTAACTTGCTGATGTCCTTATCTGTCTTCCTACCCTGGAGGGCTAAAACAGATTGCCAAGGCTGAGGTGGTGATGTCATTTGTTTTAATCTCATCTGCATGCACTAGCAGTTTTAGACCATGAAAGGCAAGATTTACTCAGTCATTGCAACCCCCCCTTCGTGTCTGTCTACATGGTCGTGTCTCGGTCTAGGCATCTGTCTGTTTCTGTGTATCTGTCTGTCAACAGTCTCTTCTGTGCCTCTCGGGCTGTCTTTCTTTAGGTCTCTCTGAACATCTGTCTCACTGTTGATGAGAGGGATCCAATCAGACACCCGTTGTCTTTCTTTCTTTCACAAAATGGCTACAGACAGGTTCAGGCAATTGTCTGCTCTAAGTACGATGAGCCACTGGAATGAGCACATGGAATCAGAGATGAATGAATGTTGTGGTGATCGTGCGAGTGATGTATTACAGTAATATGATGACTATTTTCAGAAACAAGTAGCGTAACAAATTACAAGTTTTTTTTCGGTATTTATAGTTACAGTTAACTGTAAGGCATCCGCTACTACAGAACTTAAACCCCATCAGCATTTTATTCTCTGTCCTTTCATTTCTGTTTCCTAATCCTTGTTTGGTTTAATATGGGCAGGTCACATATTGTATGTATGTAGCTGGTTACAAAGCAAAACAAAAGATGGTGGATACGGATGATACGCTTACTTTCAGCCGCTGGACGTATTCCAGTTCCATACTTTGGACTATTTGCCAGGATAATGTGTTCAGCTGCAGCAGGCAGTTTGGCTGATTCTTGGCTCGGACCATGCAGAGCTTACTACTGGCATGTGTCAGTTCTGATGTGGTCAGGAGCTCTACTTTGTTCTTTTCATTCAATAAAGGGGATTAGTTTAAGATGTGTCTCCATCGTTTCACATAGCTGTTGTACAGTAGATCTTGGTTTTGGAGCTGGGTTAAAATGAAATGATGGCAGTTAACGTTGGACCACTGGGATACATACTAAAAAAAAAAAAACAGGCTAACTACTTGGATTATGTCCAATGTTTTTTGTCAGGGAGGTGATAGAAAATAATGTAACTAGTAGTGTAACTATATTTCCTGTTGAGTAATTAGTAATGTGATTACTTTTCAAAATGAGTAATGAGTAATATATTCCATTCTCTGAGTTTCTCACCCAACACTTGCAGTGATCATAATTTTATGTAGAGACAAAGGCCCTGCTAATAATTTTTGGTAATTGAAGAATTGAAGCTCATTCTCCTAACACAATGACTTTACTATATTGTAAATCACTCTGGAAAAATGATAAAATTATGAGCTAAATGCCTTAATTACAAAGCTATTGTTGTTGCAAATTAACTCTGCTTTTAATGTAGCTTCCCAATTTCCCAATGTTTTCTGTGTTTCTGGTTGTTACCAAATTATTCTGCTCTTACATGAAAGCAGTGCCGTAATTGTGTTACTTGTGGTGTTTCGGTGATATAGGACTTTCCCAGTATGGAATCCAAAAAATTTAAAGTAGAGTTCCAAAAAATCAACAAGTAAATCTATTACTCAACCAATCTTTTTTTGCAAAAAGACAAGAACAGGTCACTGTAGGCTGTCTGAGTTCTGACCAAGGACCATTTCTTTATTGACTTTTTTCTAACTGTGTTTGGTGTTGTAGCCTATGGGAGGACGCCCTCTAGTGATTCCACTTTGGAAACTCCAGTGACACAAAACCTTCCCTATGGGCCACAGGTATGCCATCCTAAAGCCTCTTTTTCTTTGTAATCTGCAAGGATTTGGGGAAGTACAGTAAGATTACATCAAATAGCCTGAGGTTCTCTCTCTAACTCTGATATAGCCCTTTTTTCTCTCCTACCTCTGATTTTTTTGTCTGACAGAAGTCTCAAATGACAGCGGTGACTTAGTAAATACTTATTTACACTGACTTTTGTACACTCTGGCTGAATAATATTCCTCAAGGCATCGTCTCTGGTAGTGAGTCTTCTAATTCCTTCATAACACTAACACCTATCCTCGTACATCCAACTGTGTGTGTTTCTCCCAAGTCTCAGACATCCTTGTTCTCCTAGGAGGTTAAGAGGCATTAACTTCAGTGTCTGCATATATACAGGATAATGTTCAGGCATAAATTAGCATTTTTTGAAAAAGAAAATCAAACAGAGCACATCATTAGTTGAATGTTTGCCTGGGAAGTGCTATTACAATCTGCACTAATGCTGGCATTGTTATTGCAGCAGTTAATGGCATGCAGGCTACAGTGTGTGATTTTTTGTAATATATATCACATCCGAAGTGCTGTGAGTCACAGAACGAATGATAATAAAATATTAAAAACTTCTTATGATGTAAGTACACACACAAATAATGCACAATAGACTGTCATTTTGTTTACAAGCTGCTAACACATAAAAAAAAAAAAAAAAAAAAACTACAAAAAATGTATTCGCAAATGCATTTGCATAAATGCATTCTGGCAGTTATGTACAAATTATAGTACCATGACATAATCATTACTAAAATGGCTATCAAGTTTGTATTATAAATGATTTATAATTTTTTTTTTCTGTGACACGAACCTGTCTGTCTTATACAAACGTCTTCAAACACACGATAGTGCTGGCTATGACAATAGTGATGGCTATGCTACAGCAATGGTGGTTGGTGCAATTGGTGGTTCTAAGATAACAGACAGTGTTGCTTGTTATGAAGTTTGTGTTTTAGTCATGTTTCGTTAATTTCTAGTGCTACCTATGCTTATATTGCATACCTTAATCTGTTATCTTTGCGTATATGGCTAGAAGTAAAAGCTATTAGTAACCATGTATGTTGAAAAATAAGTATGTTCACTGCGGACTTTTATTTGGAAAAATATAACCCGGAAGTTGTGTCCTGCCTCCTTGCTTTTCCTCTTTTTCTACTACCTTGGTGATTTTGACCACAGGAAGACACTCAAGGCAGTCAAAGTCATTCATAAGACGTCAGAATGGCACAAGCAGTACAGAAACTGGTTGCCAAAGTGCCCACATTGGTCGGTGGTAAGTTATTTCGCCCTTTTTTACGAGTTACGAGATTGTGGAGAAAAGCATGAAACATTAGCTAAGTTACAGCATGTGTTAGCAGCTGTAACGTTACAGCAGCAACCTGTTTTTTCGGTGACCTAGTCGTGGTTGCGACAGCAGTTCAGTCATGGCGATAGCTTTGCATCGGACGTTTTTCTCATCATAATGAGAACAATTTGTCTTCTGATTATGTAATGTGAGTTGTTGCAGTGGTTTGAACGGGTGCTCAAATGTATTTGCTGGCTATGCATTTCTGTAACAGTTACGTACTGTACCTAAAACAGTTGACGTTTTGTGGTCTGCAGCCGCTGTCACATACTCCAAACCCCGACTAGCGACTTTCTGGCACTACGCTCGGGTCGAGCTGGTCCCCCCTTCTCCAGCTGAGATCCCCAAAGCCATCGAGGCAGCGTCAGGCCTCATCAAGAGCTTCCAGGCAGGACGCGCCGGACAAACCACAGTAAAGGTGAAGCAGTCAACTTATTGTGTGTGGCTGTTTTTAAAGTAGCTGCTTCTTAAGGAATTATTTGTAGCCATTCTCGCAGGTACAAGTTTGAACATCAAGTTAATAAAAGGAGGCAGATAGCGATATGCTCAAAATAGCACCGAAGTAATTACTAGAGTGCATCAATAACAAGTAAAGGAAATGAAACACACTGAACTGGCCTGCCTGACAAAAGTGCATTAGTGAGGGAGGGTGTGGGATTGTATTCCGGGAGAGAAGCATGTTCTGTCACTGGTAGAGGTGTGTGCATGCATAGGATGAGATGTATTATTGCCCTATGCTTCTATACGACTTTATTTTCAAGTAAAATGTACCAAAGAACCGTCATCATATACTTTTTTTTTTTTTAGTTAAATTTTTTAAAAGTAAAAAGTCGTGGTTGATCACTCATCATTTTTTGTTTTTGTTTTTTTGGTCCATAGGATGCCATCAGGAATGGACTGGTGACCACTGAGGTGCTAATGTGGTTCTATATTGGAGAGTGCATAGGCAAAGGAGGCCTTATTGGATATGATGTTTGAATTTTGGCCCGTGCCTTCTCCTGTTGCACTTCTGATCATAATGTTGCCAAGTTCTTGCACCAAATTTTCTAATAAACAGATGTCTATAGTTTGAGAAGTACATTTTGTTTCTAGAGTCTTTATTTACAAGGTAAATGCGTAGTTTGTATTTTATTCATGAATGATTTACAATGTTGCATTTTAACCAGTGATGTACAAAAACACTAATATGATGTTGGTGAATATTTAACTTGACTAAAGTTATGGGAAGACTCCATGCACAGTTGACTGAGAGCAAAGTCCCTGACCCCACAACCGACTGATAACATATGTTATCGTAAAAACCTGTACTTGGCATTAAGATTTGTAGGCGTCACTGCTATGTAATGATGGACATCTCTTCTCGCTCTCTACTCTCTGACAGTGTATTTACAATGTTTCCCAAGTATCTGCGGAATGCTTGCCTCACATCTTCTGGCTCCTCCTCCAGGTTGGAGTGAATAAGTGGAAGTCTACTCAAATACGTGGCTGTATAAAAAGAAAGAATGTGTTAGCCTGGGAATAAGAAGCATAATTTGTACAACAGCCAAGGTGGTCTTCAAGAGGGTTACCTAAAGGCAGGCGTCCTTCCTCCGCTCCACTGCCAGGCTTGTGGTGAGCTATCAGAAGACACTGGCTGTCCTGCAACCCCTGAGAGGCGATAAACATCGAGTGCCATGTCTCTATTTCTTTCAGGTGACTTGGAACATCAGGATTAAAAATGATCACCACGCCATTGGAGTGCCTCATAATTGCTGGCCAGCATGATTCAAATCTGTGTCAAAAGAGAAGACACAGTGAGCGAGTATGCTTTGGCAATATGCAGTAGAAAGGAATCATGATGTGACAGGTTAACGTTTAAGCTTCAATTTGTTCAAAATGTGTTTGAAATAGTTTGTGCTTACTTGAAATCACCTGCACAGTCCCAAAGTTCCACCTCACATGCCGAGTATTTGTCACCACTGCCTTCATTTTGGGATTCAAATTCCAGTATCCTTGAGACAATAAAAACAGCTGAACGTGTTTGTTGTAACTCGACTGTAATGCCTTCAACTGTACCAGAATGTCAGTTTGCCAAAGAAAGCATTTAGCTAAATGTCTCTGCTTGATTAATTAACAAGCAACCTCAATTTACTTGCTAAAATTCAGCTACATAAGGAGTTGGTTGTTGAACAAACTGGTTGTATAGGGTGACAACCTAATATTACAATGAGGTCAGTCCACTGTACCTGACACCTTGAGTAGGGCTGTATTCTCCTCCCACCGTTTCTGTTGTGTCAGAGAGGAAATTTGCAAGGGTCGTTTTACCACTCTGAAAGGTAACAATAATGTTAATGTTAAAACAATCACTCACTCACACGCACAGCGACTAGAAGGGTTTAGTGAGGGAGGTAACGTTACTTTGATCGCTAACTACTCAACAGCAGCAGTTTACAGTGACAACTGGTATCTACCTATCGACATCTGATAGTGAAAATATGCATTGAAATCAGAGAGAAAGGCATTTGCTTACCTCTGTGGGTCCAATGAAAAGTATTTTTGCTTTGAACATCTCCAATTAACGTTAGGTAAGACGTGGGCATTAGCTGGCTAGCAACACTTTGCAGCTAAAGCAATGGCAATGCTCAAGTTTAAATGAATAACCTTCCCGGCAGAAAACAGCTAAATAAGTTGAATAAGCCAATAAAGAAAAGTTCATAAAATGAGCAAAGGGTCGTAACACATTGATGTTTTTATCTGGAAGCTGCACTGTAATACTAGTTGTTAAAGTTAGCGTGGCTAGCTACCATATCATCTCTGAGTAAACTTCCCCCTCGTTTCTATGGTTTCCACGAACGGCTATGTTGATTGGTTCTTACTAACTTTAATCAAATAAAGCACCGCCCACTTCGTCCGTAGGAAACAAATCAACGCACAACAACCTTGTTATCGTTTCTGAAGAAAACCAATCCGATGAGACTTTACAAAAACGGAGCTATTCAGTTTTGGAGCAGCAGACAGTAACATATGTGGAGCCAAAACAAATGGCAGCGTAAGAGAGAATAACGACAGTATATTTTCACAGGTATTAGTTACTTTTGGAAGTAGTTGCTATATTGCAGTTATTTGTAACGTTAAATGTATTTTCCTACTCCACTCACTAGAATGCATGTCTTTCTATTCTTTCATTGTAGTTTGAGTAGCCGCTAGTGTCTTGCATGGCAGTCTAGCTAGATTTTGTTGCTAAGGAATAAGCTTAGCTTCCTTGACAACCTAGCATGTACTAACCGTCAGGCACAGGTGCTATATCAATGTACCAGTAAAACCACGCTAATCTGAGAGCTCGTGTAATAGTGGACTGACGTTGTCTAACATTGTCCTCTGTCTTTTAACATTTCTCCGTCTTGTGGCGTTAGTAATGAGAACCATGTCTCCAGAGGATCCTTTTCAAGATTCCCCACTTGGTCTCAGCTCCACCAGGGAGGATCTTACTCTGAGTTACAGTGATCTGGATGGCTCCCAGGTGACAGGGAGAAAGAGCAGGGCACACAGCAGTGTGCACACTAGAACCCCAGAGGTTGACATCAGCTGGTGAGATCCTGTGGGATATATGTTTGACATTTATCATCATTTGTTTTGCTAAACCTTTGCCAGTAATTCAAGGCATTTGTTTTGTCTTCTTATTTTGCATGTAGTCACAAAGACTTTGCAGACATGGCGAAGAGCCCAATCCTGAATATACTGATGGAGGCTGAAGCAGCTGCCAACTCTGCAGCCATACAACTTGTGTCATTTAAAGATGCCATGGAAGATGAATTTGCCGTATGTTTTGCTTGTTCCCATATAACAACACAGATCTTCTTGTCCCTCCAATCTAAACATTTGCCAAAAGCTTGGCTTCCTTGTTACACATTATATTACTTTGTTGTACAATTAATTTACATGTTTAACTTTCAGTCTTCCTTCTTTTTCTCTTGCAATGAAGGATTCAAGACAGTCTGCCACAACTAAGCACAGAATTACAAGGCAGAGAGGACTTTTGCTGGAGAAGTTGGAGGATTTTAAACGAATAAATAAGTCAGTTCGACAGAAACTGAAGCAACTACAGCAAGCAGAGGTTTGTTGCCTGTATATTGTTTAAGGTTTCAATAACATTAGTATACTATAGTAGGATAGTACTTCAGTTTATAACTTGCATCCTGAAAGTATACAGGAGATAAAGACACTGACACTTTTGAAGTTCTGTAAGAAAATGGCATTTTCCTCAACTTGTCTTAATAACTTCTGTTTATCTATCATTTTAGGCTGATAGAATTGACACCGACAGACAGATCGACGTCTTGCTAAAGAAGATCACACAGGCTGAAAGTGAAAATGTTGTGAGTGTTGCATTACATTTATTTGGTGAAGAGAGGGAAAGACCTTCATTAAAACTCAGTGAAGGTCTTTCCCTCTGGTATTGTGCTTAAGTTGTGGCACCCTGGCAGAAGCTTTACTCTTTAAGGGTTAATCTTCTTATGTCAGGGTAATAGCTCATTTAGTGGTTTGCATGGCTTTGCTGGTAAGGATTGTGCCACCAGCCTAGTCACCTGTATGTACTGAATTGATGCAGTAACTAAAATATGTGGTTGAAAAGCATGTATTTTGGGATTTGTGATGCACTTTAAAAATTATGGCTTTTTAGAGGAACACAACCCAAAATTCAAAAAATATCTATTCCGCTATT